>SDVV010008091.1:0-17388 GCA_016164225.1 Gammarus roeselii | reverse complement strand
GCCATGTGACTCCACATCGACTGGCGTCCTATGCATTCTGGATAAGCTGTTCATTAGCCCAAGCCATGTGACTCCACGTTGACTGGCGTCCTATGCATTTTGGATAAACAGTTAATTAGCCCCAGGTTATGTGACTCCACATTGACTGCCGTCCTATGCACTCTGGATAAGCAGTTCATTAGCCCCAGGCCATGTGACTCCACATTGACTGGCGTCCTATGCATTCTGGACAAGCAGTTCATTAGCCCCAGGCAATGTGACTCCACATTGACTGGCGTCTCATGCATTCTGGATAAGCTGTTCATTAGCCCCAGGCAATGTGACTCCACATTGACTGGCGTCCTATGCATACTGGATAAGCAGTTCAACAGCCCCAGGCCATGTGACTTCACGTTGACTGGCGTTCTATTCACTCTGGATAAACAGTTCATTAGCCCCAGGTTATGTGTCTCCACATTGACTGGCGTCCTATGCATTCTGGATTAGCAGTTCATTAGCCCCAGGCCACGTGATTCCACATTGACTCGTGTCTTATGCATACTGGACAAGCAGTTTCATTAGCCCCGGACAATGTAACTCCACATTGACTGGCGTCCTATGCATTCTGAATAAGCAATTCACTAGCCCTAGGCCATTTTGTCTTCATGTTGACTGGCGTCCTATGCATTCTGTATAAGCTGTTCATTAGCTCCAAGCCGTGTGACTCCACGTTGACCTGCGTCCTATGCATTCTGGATAAACAGTTCATTAGCCCCAAATTATGTGACTCCACATTGACTGGCATCCTATGCATTCTGGATAAGCAGTTCATTAGCGTCGGGCCATGTGACTCCACATTGACTGGCGTTCTATGCATTCTGGATAAGATGTTCATTAGCCCCAAGCCATGTGACTCCACGTTGACTGGCGTCCTATGCATTTTGGATAAACAGTTCATTAGCCCCAGTTTATGTGACTCCACATTGACGGGCGTCTCATGCATTCAGGATAAGCAGTTCATTGGCTTCAGGCTATGTGACTCCACATTGACTGGCGTCCTATGCATTCTGGATAAGCAGTTCATTAGCCCAAGGCCATGTGACCCCACATTGACTGGCGTCCTATGCATTCTGGATAAGCAGTTCATTAGCCCCACGTCATGTGACTCCGTATTGACTGGCGTCCTATGCATTCTACATAAGCAGTTCATTAGCCCCAGGCCATGTTACTCCACATTGACTGGCGTCCTATGCATTCTAGATAAGCAGTTCATTCGCCCCAGGCAATATGACTCCACATTGACTGGCGTCTCATGCATTCAGGATAAGCAGTTCATTGGCTTCAGGCTATGTGACTCCACATTGACTGGCGTCTTATGCATTCTGGATAAGCAGTTCATTAGCCCAAGGCCATGTGACCCCACATTGACTGGCGTCCTATGCATTCTGGATAAGCAGTTCATAGCCCCACGTCATGTGACTCCACATTGACTTGCGTCCTATGCATTCTAAATAAGCAGTTCATTAGCCCCAGGCCATGTGACTCCTCATTGACTGGAGTCTTATGTATTCTAGATAAGCAGTTCATTAGCCCCAGGCTATGTGACTCCACATTGACTGACGTCCTATGCATTCTGGATAAGCTGCCCATTAGCCCCAGGCAATGTGACTCCACATTGACTGGCGTCCTAGGCATACTGGATAAGCAGCTCAGTAGCCCCAGGCCATGGGACTTCACGTTGACTGGCGTTCTATGCATTCTGGATAAACACTTCATTAGCCCCAGGCAATGTGACTCCACATTGACTGGCGTCCTATGCATTCTGGATAAGCAGTTCATCAGCCCCAGGCCATATGACTCCACATTGACTGGTGTCTTATGCATATTGGACAAGCAGTGTATTAGCCCCAGGCAATGTAACTCCACATTGATTGGCGTCCAATGCATTCTGGATAAGCAATTCATTAGCCCCAGGCTATAGGACTCCACATTGACTGGGGTCATATGCATTCTGGATAAGCATTTCATTAGCTCCTGGCTATTAGCAGTTCATTAGCTCCAGGTCATGTCCACATTGAATGGCATCCTATGCATATTGGATAAGCAGTTCATTGGCCCCAGGCCATGTGACTCCTCATTGACTGGCGTCCAATGCATTCTAGATAAGCAGTTCATTAGCCCCACGTCATGTGACTCCTTATTGACTGTCGTCCTATGCATTCTAGATGAGCAGTTCATTAGCCCCTGGCAATGTGACTCCGCATTGACTGGCGTCTCATGCATTCTGGATAAGCAGTTCATTAGTTTCAGGCTATGAGACTCCACATTGACTGGCGTCCTATGCATTTTGGATAAACAGCTCATTAGCCCAAGGCCATGTGACTCCACATTGACTGGCGTCCTATGCATTCTAAATAAGCAGTTCATTAGCCCCAGGCCATGTGACTCCACATTGACTGGCGTCCTATGCATTCTAAATAAGCAGTTCATTAGCCCCAGGCCATGTGACTCCACATTGACTGGCGCTCTATGCATACTGGATAAGCAGTTCATTAGCCCCAGGCCATGTGACTACACATTGACTGGCGTCATATGCATTCTGGATAAGCAGTGGATCAGCCCAGGCCATGTGACTCCACATCGACTGGCGTCCTATGCATTCTGAATAAGCAATTCACTAGCCCCAAGCCATTTGACTCCGCATTGACTGGCGTTCCATGTATTCTGGATAAGCAGATCATTAGCCCTAGGCAATGTGACTCCACATTGACTGGCGTCCCATGCATTCTGGATAAGCAGTTCATTAGCCCAAGGCCATGTGACTCCACATTGACTGTCGTCCTATGCATTCTGGTAAGCAGTTCATTGGCCCCAGGCCATGTGACTCCACGTTGACTGGTGTCCTATGCATTCTGGATAAACAGTTCATTAGCCCCAGGTTATGTGACTCCACATTGACTGGCGTCCTATGCATTCTGGATAAGCAGTTCATTAGCACTTGGCCATGTGACTCCACATTGACTGGCGTCCTCTGCATTCTGGATAAGCAGTAAATTAGCCCCAGGCCATGTGACTCCACATTGACTGGCGTCTTATGCATTCTGGACAAGCAGTTCATTTGCCCCAGGCAATTTTACTTCACATTGATTGGCATCCTATGCATTTTGGATAAGCAGTTCATTAGCCCCAGGCCATGTGACTCCACATTGACTGGCGTCCTATTCACTCTGGACAAGCAGGTCATTAGCCCCAGGTAATGTGACTCCACATTGATTGGCGTCCTATGCATTCTGGATAAGCAGTTCATTAGCGTCAGGCCATGTGACTCCACGTTGAATGGGGTCATATGCATTTTGGATAAACAGTTCATTAGCCCATGTTATGTGACTCCATATTGACTGGCGTCCTATGCATTCTGGATAAGCAGTTTATTAGCCTCAGGCCATGTGACTCCACATTGACTGGCGTCCTATGCATTCTGGATAAGCAGTTCATTAGCCCCAGGCCGTGTGACTCCACATTGACTGGCGTCCTGTGCATTCTGGATAAGCAGTTCATTAGCCCCAGGCCATGTGACTCCACATTAAGAAGTGTGTGCCACATTTAAACACCGTGTTTATTTTTCTGATAAACTAATAAACAAATCAGGCCCACTTTACTTTATTCAAACAGTGTAAGGGTAGAACTTCCTCACTGGCCTCTCGGCACGGCTTCCCCATCTACTTCGAGAAGCGAGCAAACAGCAGACTCTCTGCGCCTCGGTAAGCCTCACACCTAAAAACCTCACCCCTACTCGAGACTGCTATCCACAAACAATGCGGCAAGAGCCTCGCACTTTCTGCATTTCCGGCACATCAGTTCACTGCGTTTATCGCACATCACTCCATTGCCCTCTCTGCACAGCAGTTTATTGCGCTCATCACACATCACTCATACGCCCTCTCTCAGCATCAGTTCATTGCAGTCCCCGCACATCACTCCATCGCCCTCTCTGCACATCAGTTCATCGCACTCGAAAGGCTCAGCACAGAGCAAAGCATCACACCCTTAGGAACTTCGATTCCTGCTACAGCTGCGCTCGTCCGTCGAGCCCTCGCCAAGTAAGCTGTAACCGCAGCCTTCCTGCCTTGCCAAAGAAGATCGCGTGCCCTTCGTCCTCACCTCTCAGCTGACCTGGACCAAGAACTTCAAGAGTCGGCCTTGCCTGGACACACCCCATCACAGCTGATCTGGACACTCGCGTCAATCCTGGACGTGATTCTGGACATCGTACAAACAAAAAAAACTTCTCTCTGGAAGACTTTCAAGCTATAGGTTGTCTGGTTATCAAAGTAGTGTTTCAATTTGTGTCTACTTCAATGGACTCGATGGTACGCACTCGAAACATTTTATCCAGCATTTAAATAGCACTTGTTACAATATTGCTCTAGAGCTGAAATATTTCTTAGTGACGATAAAGCGTGTGTATCATGAGTGTTAAGCTTCAAAGGAAAATAGTGTTCTCTTGTGCTGTGATGACCAGGACTAAGCCCACAAGTGACCAACTCTGTCGGCATTATCAGACTGACGCCGACTAACATCAGGAAAAAACTATTTCCACACTGTAAAAAACAGTGTCATTAGTTCCATTGTGTTCTATTTTGTGTCCTATTAGTTCGATTTTTATCTTAACTTAGTTTATTTTCATTTCAGCTGTGCTCATATTACTGGTTTGTACTTTATCAATGTTATTAAGGGTATGGGTATACAGATTTCGAACATCTCGAATGAAACTGGTATTGTCACAGCATAATTATAATTTGAAAACGCATTTCTGCACTGTTAGGATGCCACCCTGTTAGAAGGCCGCTCTACTTTGTTTTTCCTATATCTTAGCTGTGCACGTGTTAGCTGTGTGTCTATAACCGTATTCTAAAATGTACCTGGTATTACCATTTTCAACATTGTCAAGTGTGGCCGGTTCTCTGTAACAAACCACAAGTATCTTGTATCAGGTAGTATCATAATATTGTACCACTTTACATCTTGCAGCTTGGAATCGTGCTACGATTTTATAACACCCCATTTACTGAATTGTAATTATTTTTTCGCCATCTTCTGATACTCTGCCGGTCATGTCTGGTAAAAGGTTGGTGACCAGAATCATGTCATCATTCCTTTATTGAGAAGCTGATGGGAGCACCTACGAGTTAGTTTAGCTTTTCATTCACCCCCAATCCCACAATAGGAAGTAATCTTGCGCCAACAAGTATCCGACGGTTCGCGCATCCGACTGCCATTTGTATTATTCCCGGTTTATTTCCGTTTTCGAATCGTCGACATAATTGTCACATCACGCATCTAATCATAGCATTGCATTCATATCTGCTGTCGACAAGAAATCACAAAAAATAGAACTCAAGCTAACGGTCCATTTTTCCACCGGTAAATTATATAACAGTCCAAGATGGTTCAGGCTAAGCTACAATGTGACATCTGCCACACCTCGCACGCCCCTGAACTAATTGATTGCAAAAGTTCTTCGGGCTCTGCCAAGACTTTGCGTAGCAGACCCTCAAATGGGGAATGCAAGACATTGCGCTGTAAATTTTGTCAAGCGGCAGAGGAAATCAAACAACTGAAAGCACACATCAGTCACGCCTCCGTTGGTTTATCCAAAACAGAGACAGTCTCATCCAATAGCTTATCTATAACAGAGACAGTCAACACGGATACCCGATCGCTAGCTGGTGAATTACAATTGGAAAACGTGCTGAAACAATTTCACGAATTTAATGATCTGATAAGCAGTGAATTAGCAGCAGTCGAAGAATTTGTCGAGACCACCCAAAATCAAGTGAAAGAACTCCAAGTGCACCTAGACTCCGAATTCGCCAAGAAGCTTTCAGCTCTAGACGCTGAGACAAACGATCGTATTAAACCACTAGAAAATTCAGTCAAAGATAGCGAGGCACTGTACACAACTGTAGTTAGTAGGAGGCAGCCACTCTGTTACAATGCAACACTCGTTGGACCCCAATCTCACCACTTTCGACCCAATACACGTACTGATTCGATGTATTGCCCGATGAAATGGACTCTCAGAATACAGAGGAAATTATTGTGATTGGTGATTACAATGTCACCTCTTTCATATCAAACCAGCGAAAAGGGAGAATTCAACTAAAAATACTCGGCAAAGCGGGTTTGAAAATTGACGAGGTTGAAGACATAATCGCAAAGGAAAGGATACATTCATCTAAGCGAATTATAATACAAGTCGGAGCTAAAGACGTATCGCAGATGGAATCGACATGGAAAAGGTATGAAACCATGCTAAACAACATCAAACCTTCGCACGCGAACCTCCATGTCACTGGCATCCTGCCCCATGCGAACCAAAGTAGATACAAGTTAAGCAAGATGATTTTACTTAACAATCGCCTTGCAACTTTCTGCAAAGCCCAGAAAATCTCTTCCTCGGATCATTGGGAAACGATGATCGACCCAAAGTACTATAACTTTAATAAAATCACCAACAAGGCTCGCATCAACACGTATGGACTTGATACCATAGAAAACATCCTTGAAAACATCGGCGCTGGACTTGTCAATTAAAATAAGTCAAAAAGCGTAAACGATACCATTCCAACAACTCCGCCAGCAGTGTCCGACAAAACGACACAGCGACCTCCGCCTGTTTCAACACGAGATACACAAAAATTCAAGTGCCCATCAAAACACCACCACAGGTCCTAGCAAAAAAGTTCCTGTCATCAATCCAGTCCGAGTTAGAGGCAGTAGTAGCAGCTCCGCTAGTACAACCCGTGTAAACGAAAACGAAAGTCTTGGCTTCGACACATGACCTCAGAGTAGAAGCATAATAAGTCAAGCAAATCAAGTCAATGTGACTAACGGTACTCTCAAATCTTACTACGTGAACGCTAGAAGTCTCAGAGACAAAATCAAAGAATTAGGTACCTTTGCATTGAATGAAAGTATCGGCATAGTAGCAATCACAGAATCGTGGATGAAATTGAGCACCAGGCATTATTTAAGCGAATTTACTCCTCCCGGTTACTCACTGTTTCACAAAGATTGACAAGGCCGAGAGGCGAAGAAGTGCTGTTTCTCGTGAAAAACACCCTGCAAATATTAGAAGTCACCATTCCAAGCAACAGGCACGACATAGTATCAATCCAAGTAGTTGGTAAATATAAAGTTGGTAAACATGTAAAATGTCAAATCACTCTCGTCTATCGCCCCCCCCCCCCTTACAGCAAGGTTGCAGATGATATCGATCTTTAAAACACCCTCGTTGATGTTGTCACAACACAACACAGTATTGTGCTTGGCGACTTAAATATCCCCGACATTGATTGGGAAACAGACGAATGCACTGCCACCGTCCAACGTCTGATTGATTTTGCAGACGACAAGTTCATGACCCAAATGATGTAGAACCTACACGAGGTAGCAACATTCTTAATCTCCTATTTAGTGCAAGCTACTCTCATGTCACGAACGTCGGAATAGGCGAACCACTTGGAACTAGTGACCACAACTGTACCCGTTTTCTGATAGAGCTCGAGTGGAAAACATCAACAAACTGTGAAAAAGCCCCTAACTTCAGATTAGCTAATTTTGATGGCTTAAGAGAGCCAATGGCGTCAGCAAATATAACCCTCGAACAAGGTGTCAATCAATCGCTTGACTATTTCTTGACTGCACTTGAAAATATTGAACATGAGCATATCCCGCGTAGGAACAGGCGAACAGTAGTCTATCAGCCCAAGTACTGGAAAGGAGAATTGCAACGCCTTCATTCAGGAAATAAAGCAAACCATTCGATAAAACAGAGACATCCACATGACGACGTGGCAAAAAATTAATACAAAATTATAAGACGAGATCTAAAGAGGGTCCTGAAACGTAAGAAGAAAGATTATGAAAATGAAATTGCTGCCAATGCCAAAACTAATCCGAAATTATTTTTTAGTTATATTTCGAGCAACAAAAAAACAAAATCTGTAATAGGTCCCCTCGAGAACGATGTTGGTTAGCTAAAAACGGACGACACCAAAATGAGGGTTCAACTTAATGTATACTTTTGTCCTGTATTTACATTAGAGAATCCGGATATTCCTAATCCTGAGGATATCATAGCGGCAAAACTAATTGAAGCCCTCACCACAATGAACTTTTACCCGACGAAGTTATTAAATATATAGATGAATTGAAAATCACCAAATCTCCAGGCCCACACCAAATTTATCCCAGAATTCTATAAGAGACTAGGAACGAAATCGCCGAACATTTATCAAACATTTTCACCCAATCTCTCACAAATGGCCCCTGCCATTCTAAATGGAAGGAGGCCAATGTTACCCCAATTTTCCAAATAGGGGACAAAAAGTATCCCGGCAACTACCGCCCAATTAGTCTCACCTCAGTCATTGGCAAGTTTCTGGAAAGTTTGATAACAGATAAAATTACAGAATTCTTAGAATCAAACAAATTGATTGGCGACTCCCAGCATGGCTTTAGACACAACCGTTCCTGTCTTACGGTTCTGCTACCCTTTTTCAAAAATATAATCGAAATCCACGACACAAAATCTCCAATCGATATCATTTACCTTGACTTTCAAAAGGCCTCTGATAAAGTCCCCCACAAGCGCCTAAATAGTTAATTGCACAGCCTCGGTATTCGAGGCGAGCTTAAAAACTGGATAAAATGCTGGCTTACGGACTCACGGCAGCGAGTTGTACTTATCGGAGCCTCCTCCCCCTGAGGTAATGTTACAAGCGGCGTGCCTCAAGAATCCGTGTTAGGGCCAGTTCTCTTTATAATATTCATTAACGATCTCGATAGCAACGTACTCTCAAACATTAGCAAGTTTGCAGACGATACTAAGATAGAAGGAAAAGGGCCAACTGAACTAGAGTGTCAGCAGATCCAACTAGACTTGAACAAAATTGTTGATTGGTCAGAAAAGGGGCAAATGAAATTTAATGTAGACAAAAGCAAAGTTATGCACATAGGTCCTCATAACCCCAAACACGAATATGCAATGTCTGGACAAAAACTCATTCCCGTCACCGAAGAGAGAGATTTTGGTGTCATCATTAGTAACGACTATAAAAGCAGCAAGCAATGTAACGATCATGCCAAGAGAGGCAACAAAATGCTAGGCATGATGTCTCGCACTATCTCGTACAAAAACGAACACAGTATGCTCAAGTTATTTAATGCATTTGTTAGACCGCATCTCGAGTATGCCGTTTAATTCTGGTCTCCATTCTTTAGAAAAGACGTTATTAAACTTGAGAAGGTTCAACGTAGAGCTACCAAACTCATCCCCTCACTGCGGAATAATTTGCACGAAGACAGGCTTCGTGAACTCAATCTTTATTCGCTTGAGGAACGTCGAGTCAGAGGCGACATGATCGAAGTGTGGGAGATTGTGAAGGGTAAAGAAATCGTCGATCGAGCGAGCTTTTTCACTCTAGATACAAACGGAGTGACTAGGAACAATGGATCCAAAATCGTTGGGAAACGTTTCTCACTCGACATCACGCGCAATTTCTTCACGCATAGAGTTGTCGAAGAATGGAACAAACTTCCAGCGGAGGTTGTTAACAGCAATACAATCGAAACGTTTAAGTAGCGGCTCGATAAGTTCTACATAAATCGCCGATAAATAGCTAAACCGTTCCCTTTCCTGTTGTTATAAAAACATAAATGACACATGAAGCTCTTTAGACGTTCTACTTCAGAACTAATCCTCTTGCTATCAAAAGGCAACCGAGTTTGAGCCAAAAGGCCTCTTTGACGTTCTACTCCAGAACTAACCTTCTTGTTATCAAAAAGCAACCTAGTTTGGGCAAATAGGTCTGTTGTTGTCTTCCTACACTTGTAAACACTTGTAAACATTGACTGGCGTCTTATGCATTCAGGATAAGCAGTTCATTAGCCCCAGGCCATGCGACTCCACATTATTTATCATTTCTTATTACTTGAGAAAAAAATATTAAAAGGAAATCACACGTTTCCCCGCTAATGACTGTGGCCTTACAACCGCCTTTAAACTACCTATATAAAAGAGGAGGATATTTATTAGTTTAGTTGCCCAGTTGCTATCGTGATTCGAGGACTTCGTTCAGCGTGAGCTGCTGCATGCTTCTTGTCAATGTACACTGGCTAGCCGGCATTACCAGCAGTCGCGGTCAGTCTAGCGCTAACACTGGTGTGGTGAGGTGTATTTCTGTCGTGCCTCTAGTCACCTGTCTGGACCGCCGCTGAGAAACAGTAGAACGGGAGGTGACATTGACTGGGTTGGGAAGATCGAGAGCAGGAACAGTGGCACGGGTCGACAACAGTACTGAAGGAAAATTTACTTGTCGGCTGTTTGGAGTGTTGCGGCCTAAGAGAGCGACTGTAGAGACGAAGATAAGGAAACCGCAGGTTACAGTTGAGCTCAGACAGGTAGATAGTGGGGAAATCTCGCGGTGTAGGACGGATGATATCCCAGACACGAGCAAAGTCGTGAGCTACAAACACTGGCGCTGGAAGGACAGGTTGACAGAGAAAAATACAGAAGGAGACTTGAGATTGTAGGAAGGGGAGTCTCGTCATGCTTGGGAATAATTAAGTATCAGAGATGGAAATCGATAAGGTGTGAAGGCCTTGGGCTGGAAGGTATTTATGCTTATTTATCTGACTAGTTATTAAAGCTTTCATGTAGACAGAGCGGTATACATTACCACGAATGGGGGAAGTGGAAATGGAAGGAGGAGTGTATGATAGGATGAGATGTTACTGAATCTAGTGAAGGGTAGCCCACGATGTAGAAGATGAGACGGCTTTCAGCAAAAAGTACCGAGTCATGCATGTAAACATGCAGCTCCACTGTCTCTCAAGGTGCTGCGGTGTTTGGGTTGGCCACGTTATTCTTCGTTTCCGCTCGATAAGCTTTCCCCCTCAAGAAATCGGGTGCGAAAGGTCTTGCTCTGAAAGGGTTTAGTGCTACAAACCGCATTAATATAGTTGGATTTACAGACCTGATTACCTGTGTGGTCGCCACCATGTAATGAAATAAATAAGATAAATTTTTTTAGTGTGAAGAATGCAATTATTGAAAAAAATCCGCTGCGTTTGTAGTTGAAAGCAGAGAAGGGATTTATATTCGAAAATATGGGTCAATTAGAATGTTGTGATATTGAACTTGTTTTCTCATGATTGTTTTTTTTTCTGTAGAATATGTAATAAGCAATCCCTGGAATAATCAGCTATACGTAGTAGGTACAGCCCAACCAATTACGATAAACGCGTATGGTACAATTTCAGCATGTTGAAGAGTGTCTATTTTGAAACAAAATTAAAACCTCTAAAAACGATAATACTTGCTTTCATACCAGGTAAAAATTAAAAGATGCGGGACTCGTGTGCTTAAGTGTAAAAATCTGATCGGTACTACAACTCTGCTTCGAAATGAGCTCCGAAATTGATGGTACATAAGATTGATCTACGGTGGAAGCTCGCGACAGCTCGCCTGACATCATCTTTGGTTAGGCGTCGTTGGTCAGCATCACACATTCTTCATATTGTTGAGGGTTAGCGACGCTACAGAACTTTAAATTTAGATGATCAGAATGGGGTCTAAGTATAAACCCCTTCTCGTCCGAGAGAATGACTTTGTATGGAGCGAATATATAATCTGATACCCAGGAACAAAAACACAAAAACACAACTAGGCTCATAGCACATGTGGAACTTGTACGGCTTCATTTTCAGTTGCGTACGAATAATTCTGTGAGTAGTCACTTGTTCAAGTCAGTTTTTCTCGCAACTTGTCGAATGGAAAGGGTAGGATGTTCTTGAGTCTCTTTTCTAACGCGTTGATTTACTACTGCGGTTTCTTGCGTCCTTTGGGCTGCACCTTTGAATTTCAATTTTTATTTACAATTTACGTGTGATTGAAATGCGGCTGTTATTTGCTCTTCACCCTTCCTCTGATGGTAAAGCTCTGCAAGAATTTCCGTGTCTGCGCTGTTGGAGAGGAAGTCTTCCCATAATCGAGAATAATCAAAGTCTTATGTTCGCTCGCGAGCATTATTGAGAAACAAGGTATATTATTTTCCAGGCCTGGAAAATAATCAACATATCTTATAAAGTGGATTATAGAAAATGTCCAGTTACATGGAGGTGATAGCAGATGAGTATATAGCATAATCGATCGGTTATTCATTGATTAAATGTCGTTTCAAACTTTACACCCGTTAACAGATACCCTGTAATTAAGATGATAGCAGCCCATCGCTCATTTACTATTGACGAACACTTATCTTGAGGTAAAGAGTTTGTATTTCCGAGACTAATGATGTGCATAGACCACATAGCCGAGTATTGATGTGAATAGACCACACAGCCGAGTATTGATGTGAATAGACCACACAGCCGAGTATTGATGTGAATAGACCACACAGCCGAGTATTGATGTGAATAGACCACACAGCCGAGTATTGATGTGAATAGACCACACAGCCGAGTATGTTTCTAAAGAGTTCTCCATTAAAGGCTGAAAAGAGTTGTGCGTCATTTGCATGGATGTTAGCCTGAGCCGTGTAAAGTAAGAAGGGAGTAAAGAGATGTCTGGTAACCAGGCACGTTTGGGGGTGGAAGACGGAGCAGCAGATCTGGTCTGCACTGTCGGAGAGATTTTTTTTTTAATAATAATTGCAGAACCTTATTTTATTAGGCAATTAAAAGGCGGAATACGGGAGAGGGGAGATGAGAGGAATGAGGAAGAGAAGCGGGAAGAGTCTCCTCCCTTAATTTCATCCTCATTGCCTCATTCTCGTTCATATCCCCTACCATCCCTCTTATTATCCTTCCCATTCACCACCTCATCCTCCCGTTCATCCCTGTCCTGTTCTCCTTTTACTGCCCCTCCCATTTGCTTATAATAACATAGACAACGAGACAGGCGACCTAATTATGAAAGTATCGACAAAGGAACAGGTGTTTTGCTTATAATAGTATAGATAACGTGACGGGTGACTTCTTTATAATTGTATAGACAACAAGACAGGCTCCCTGCTTATAATGCTATGGAAAACGTAAATTGTCTAGAATAATCAAACACTTGAGGCAAGAAAAACTACGAAATTTCAAATTATCTACCTGGCTCTCGTTAGGACTAGCGTTCAAACAGAGCCGACCTCATCCCGCTATTGCTCATCCTGTCCCAAAATTCCCTTCTTACTCTTTCTTGTTTCAACCCATCCGTCCTTACTTGCGCCTTCCTACTCCATCCTTCACCCCCCCCCCCTCCTATACCAACCTTCTCATCCCCTCCCATACCGCTGTTCCCGTTCCATGCCGCCCTTCTCATTCTTTCCCATCATAGTCTTTCTATATCCCGCCCGGTCTCTCCAACCCACCCTTCTCGTCCCATTGCATTCCACCCTTCTCGTCCCTTGCATCCCACCTTTCTCGTACACACCCATCCCGACCTTCTCGTCCTCTTCTAACTCGTTCTTCTCGGTCATTCCCATCACACCTATCTCGCCCCCTTCCCGCCCATCTTTCTCGTGCCCTCCCATCCCGCCTGTCCCGTCCCCTCCCGTCCGGCCTTTCTCATCCTCCGTTATCCCGCCTTCTTGGTCGCTCTTATCCCACACAACTCATCCCTTCCGGGCCTGCCCTCTCCCGTCCCTTCTCATTCTGGCCTTTCTCTTCCTCTCCCATTCTGCCCTTCTCGGTCGTTTCCATCAACCCTTCTCGCCCTTTCGCATCCCACCCTCCTCATGCCTTTCCATCTCAACCTACGTGTCCGACACCTCCCTTCCCGTCCCCTTTCCTCCCTATCTTTCTCCTCCTCTCTCACCCCGCCCTTCTCGGTCGCTCCAACACACTCATCTCGTCCCCTCGCATTCCACCCTTCTCGTGCCCTCCGATCCCGACCTCCCGCCTCCTCCCATCCCACCCCCTCGTCCCCTCAACCAGCTGTCTCCACTGTGATTCAACTAAAGATAGTTTGGAGACACTGATCACCAAGAGGACTAATGTGTTAGACAGGGTCACCAAGAGGACTAATGTGTTAGACAGGATACCAAGAGGACTAATGTGTTAGACAGGATCACCAAGAGGACTAATGTGTTAGACAGGATCACCAAGAGGACTAATGTGTTAGACAGGGTCAGCGCAATGAGGGACCTTTCCGATCGAAATATTTCCCGCCATCCACGTGGCAGGATTTGTGCTTTGTTCAAACCGCATACTACAAGCTATTGAGTAACTATTAAACTATTAAATTGATTTTAAAATTACATAGAGCTGTGGCCATGTACTTTTTGTCCATATGAATGTACGTAGTCAATTTACAAAATATCTTTTGCTAGTCATTTTACGTCTACCTATTAAACAAGGCGCAATACAAAGTACGCGGATTAATGATCCGAGTGTGCGTGGAAAATTCATGGCCGGCAACTGCAGATTAGGGTTAGAGTTTACCCTGCTAATCCACTGACGCTCTCTGCAAATGAAATACAAATTACATGCTAACGTGCAGGGAGCAGCTCTCACGGGCAGCAGCTCTCAGGGGCAGCAGCTCTCAGGGGCAGCAGCTGTCAGGGGCAGCAGCTGTCAGGGGCGGCAGCTCTCAGGGGCAGCAGCTGTCAGGGGCAGCAGCTCTCAGGGGCAGCAGCTGTCAGGGGCAGAGCTGTCTGGGGCAGCAGCTGTCAGGGGCGGCAGCTGTCAGGGGCCGAACGCTTTATTGCACTGCAGGCCCAAAGACCTCAAAGATCTGCCACCACCCCCACCCCCCCTCTGTGCTCGATGGCTACTCCCCTGTTCATTTGTAAATGTCCTGCTCTGGAAGATCATAAACCATTTCCTCCGACCAGACCTGAATGAACATTAACCATTTCCTCCAACAAAACCCGAATGACCATAAGCCATTTCCTCCATACACACCTTCATGACCATAAACCATTTCCTCCCACCAGACCTCCATGACCATAAACCATTTCTTCAAACCAGACCTTTATGACCATAAACTTTTTTGCCAACCAGACCTTCATGACCATAAATCATTTCCGCCAACCAGACCTTCATGACTATAGACCATTTCCGCCAACTAGACCTTTATGACATGACCATAAACAATTTCCGCCAACCAGACCTTCATGACCATAAACCATTTCCTCTAACCAGACCTTTATGATCATAAGCCATTTCCGCCAATCAGACCTTCATGACCACAAACCATTTCCTCCCATGGGACCTTCATGACCATAAACCATTTCCTCTAACCAAACCTTCATGACCATAAACCATTTCCTCCCACCAGACCTTCATGACCATAAACCATTTCCTCCCACCAGCCCTTCAATACCATAAACCATATCCTCCCACCAGACCTTCATGACCATAAACCATTTGCTCTAACCAGACCTTCATGATCATAAACCATTTCCGCCAACCAGACCTTCATGACCATAAACCATTTCCTCTAACCAGACCTTCATGACCATAAACCATTTCCTCCCACCAGACCTTCATTACCATAAACCATTTCCTCTAACCAGACCTTCATGACCGTAAATCAGTTTTTCCAACCAGACCTTCATGACAAACCATTTCCGTCGACCAGACCTTCATGACCATGAACCATTTCCGCCAACCAGAACTTCATGACCATAAACCATTTCCGCCAACCAGACCTTCATGACCATAAACCATTTCCTCCCACCAGACGCTTTATTTTTAAGGTCATCATGCGGGTCCATTGGAAGCGGCCACGCTTCAGGTTCGGCTACTTGGCCCTCATTGTATTCGTTAGCACCTTCATCTTGTTGGCGTTGCCTCGGAGGACGGAGCTGGACGAAGCTTCACTTAGAGACAAGCTACAACAGAGTGCTAGGGAAGACTTAAACAGAGTTCTCCGCAATGCTGGCCACGATCTGGCTGACGACCTGCCAGCAGACAATAAGTTGGAGCAACATCAACAGTCCTCTTCTTACGTAAGTACAACCCTCATGATAAGGGGGGTGGGTAGAGAAATATCCTTAATAAATTATGCCTGCAGGTGTGGTGGGCGCAAACCCCATTCCATCATGTATCGACGACACAGCCAGCTGTGACTTGATTACAACCCTCATGGTGAGTGGAACTTCATGTAATTGTAATCAGCATGCGTTGGCTCCAATCCTAATACATCAAACGGTGGACCAAGAGCCAGCTGCTGAACTGTGTAAGTTTAAATATCATAACATTATTACTTGGGCGACAGGATTTGAACAAATTTTTTATATACTGCTGAGGCCTCAGACTGCCGTCTGTATGATTGGATCTATGTATGGATACGACATGTGCATTGATGTGGTACATGTTTCTGTTTTAGTATCTGATTAAGTTTGGTATTCGTATAGGTTAGGCATATGCGCAGGTTTGGTATTTGCGTAGGTTTGGTCGAGACATATTCTGCGGCTTGCTCTAATCATCAACGGTGTCGTTCTGTCAACAGAACACAAAGATTTTTTTGTACTGGCGTAAATCAATTACGATGTTCTCTTGACTCATATATGCATTTAAACAAAATCTGAAAAATATCACAAAAATTCACTCATCAGTTACGCAGCTACTCAGATGACTCACAAATTCCTATAATGGCGAAATAATCGTCGCTAACGTTTGGTTGTAATCAGTGAAAGATTTACCATTAAAAGCGTACCTTCTTAGCCTTCAGTCATCGCCAGGTCAAAAATTATGTATTCAAACCTGCGGTCAAATTCTTACGAAAATACTTTTCATGTTTTCTATTGGAACTGCAAAGTTAGATTATTTCGTTATTTATTCACAAAAACTGATTATAAACAACACAGAAAAGATTGAGCTCCACTAACAATGATTCAATACTCATTATAACCAACTACCTACTAGCTATTTCTACTCAGCGAGGAGAGCACTGGCCTACTCTGCGTGGAGTGCTAGTTAGAGTTGAGTCTGCACTGGCCTACTCTGCGTGGAGTGCTAGTTAGAGTCAAGCCTGCACTGGCCTACTCTGCGTGGAGAGCTAGTTAGAGTTAAGTCTGCACTGGCCTACTCTGCGTGGAGAGCTAGTTAGAGTCAAGCCTGCACTGGCCTACTCTGCGTGGAGTGCTAGTTAGAGTTAAGTCTGCACTGGCCTACTCTGCGTGGAGTTCTAGTTAGAGTTAAGTATGCACTGGCCTACTCTGCGTGGAGTGCTAGTTAGAGTTAAGCCTGCACTGGCCTACTCAGCATATAGAGCCGGTTAGAGTCAAGCCTGCACTGGCCTACTCAGCAAATAGAGCCAGTTAGAGTCAAGCCTGCACTGGCCTACTCAGCGTATAGAGCCAGTTAGAGTCAAGCCTGCACTGGCCTACTCAGCATATAGAGTCAGTT
>SDVV010008090.1:0-17388 GCA_016164225.1 Gammarus roeselii | reverse complement strand
TTGCCTTTAAACGTAAACTAAAATTATACCTGTTTGAACTTGTACGTGCAGAAACTCTTGAATTGTAATTTACTTCTGCTATGCAATTTACCGTGTCAACTATTTGTGTTTCTACATTTCATCTATAGATGCTTTCATTTTGTAAATATATATATTTTCTCTCGCCTCACATGCTCAAATTTCCAATTATCTTGTTCACGTTGAAATCCATCTATTTAGTGTACCCATCGATTATGACTCATTGAAATATTTCTTTCCTGTGTGCATATGTTAATAAGTCTTTCTAACTATGCAGTTAGTTTCAATTTGGTGCCATCGTACGCCAAACAATGTGTGAGTAATGTAATAGACAACCTCATGTCGGACATTTTCTGCTCTCAAGCTAAGTAAATGACAGCTGAAACAGTAAATAGTCATGCTAAAGTAAACGTCGGTGATCAAACTTCCTCTGCTTATTTTTTTTGAAATGAATGGTCTAATGCAATGCTTGCATCTGTCTCCACATATTAAAATGTGGAGAGTAGAGGATGTCCTCCAACATGTCCATCGGTTGGTCCTTACTCTTCAACCCTAGTGTTAAGTTAATATTAAATTCACCCAGGTAGCAAATGTTGTCTTCAGAACAGCTCACGCTGACGAAGACTTGGTACGTATCATCTGTGTATTCTGATATTTCTGTTATTCTGTCAACATGTCATTTTACCTAAATAAATTTTAAATCCTTTAAATCCTTAAATCCTACTGTGTAACTGGCTCTAACTACTGTGTAACTGGCTCTAACTACTGTGTGACATGCTCTAACTACTGTGTAACTGTCTCTAACTACTGTGTAACAGACACTAACTACTGTGTAATCGGCTCTAACTACTGTGTAACAGGCTCTAACTACTGTGTAACTGGCTCTAACTACTGTGTAACAGGCTCTAACTCCTGTGTAACAGGCTCTAACAACTGTTTAGCTGGCTATAACTACTGTTTAACTGGCTCTAACTGCTGTGTAACTGGATCTCACTACTGTGTAACCGGCTCTAACTACTGTGTAACTGGCTCTACTACTGTGTAACATGCTCTCGCTACTGTGTTAAAAGCTCTAACTACTGTGCAACAGGCTCTAACTACTTTGTAACTGGCTTTAACTACTGTGTAACCTGCTCTAACTACTGTGTAACCGGCTCTAACTACTGTGTAACATGCTCTAACCACTGTGTAACATGCACTAACTACTGTGTAAATGGCTCTAACTTCTGTGGAACTGGCTCTAACTACTGTGCAACAGGCTCTAACCACTGTGTAACAAGCTCCAACTACTTTGTAACTGGCTCTAACTACTGTGTGGCATGCTCTAACTACTGCGCAACATTCTCTAGCTACTGTGTAACTGGCTTTAACCACTGTTTAACAGGCTCTAACTTCTGTGTAACTGGCTCTTACTACTGTGTAACTGGCTCTAACTACTGTGTAACTTGCTCTAACTACTGTGTAACTGGCTCTAACTACTGTGTAACTGGCTCTAACTACTGTGTAACGGGCTCTAACTACTGTGTAACATGCTCTAACTACTGTGTAACATGCACTAACTACTGTGTAACTGGCTCTAACTACTGTGTAACAAGCTCCAACTACTTTGTAACTGGCTCTAACTACTGTGTAACCTGCTCTAAATACTGTGTGACATGCACTAACTACTGAGTAACGGGCTCTAACTACTGTGTAACATGCACTAATTACTGTGTAACTGCCTCTAACTACTGTGTAACAAGCTCCAACTACTTTGTAACTGGCTCTAACTACTGTGTAACCTGCTCTAACTACTGTGTAACGGGCTCTAACTACTGTGTAACATGCTCTAACTACTGTGTAATTGGCTCTAACTACTGTGTAACAGGCTCTAACTACTATGCAACATTCTCTAGCTACTGTGTAACCGGCTCTAACTACTGTGTAACAGGCTCTAAATACTGGGCAACATTCTCTAGCTACTGTGTAACTGGCTTTAACTACTGTGTAACAGGCTCTAACTACTGTGTAACTGGCTCTAACTACTGTGTAACTGGCTCTAACTACTGTGTAACTGGCTCTAACTACTGTGTAACTGGCTTCAACTTCTGTGTAACATGCTCTAACTACTGTGTAACAGGATCTAACTATTGTGTAACATGCTCTAACTACTGTGTAACTGGCTCTAACTACTGTGTAACATACACTAACTACTGTGTAACATGCTGTAACTACTGTGTAATTGGCTCTAACTACTGTGTAACGGGCTCTAACTACTTCGTAACTGGCTCTATCTACTGTGTAACAGGCTCTAACTACAGTGAAACAGGCTCTAACTACTGCGTAACTGGCTTTAACTACTGTGTAACAGGCTCTAACTACTGTGTAACAGGCTCTAACTACTGTGTAGCTGGCTATAACTACTGTGTAACTGGCTCTAACTGCTGTGTAACTGGCTCTCACTACTGTGTAACTGGCTTTAACCACTGTTTAACAGGCTCTAACCACTGTGCAACATTCTCTAGCTACTGTGTAACTGGCTTTAACCACTGTTTAACAGGTTCTAACTACTGTGTAACTGGCTCTAACTACTGTGGAACAGGCTCTAACTACTGTGTAACGGGCTCTAACTACTGTGTAACAGGCTCTAACTACTGTGTAACAGGCTCTAACTACTGTGCAACATTCTCTAGCTACTGTGTAACTGGCTTTAACCACTGTTTAATAAGGTTCTAACTTCTGTGTAACTGGCTCTAACTACTGTGGAACAGGCTCTAACTACTGTGTAACATGCACTAACTACTGTGTAACTGGCTCTAACTACTGTGTGACAAGCTCCAACTTCTTTGTAACTGGCTCCAACTACTGTGTAACCTGCTCTAACTACTGTGTAACATGTACTAACTACTGTGTAACTGGCTCTAACTACTGTGTAACAAGCTCCAACTACTTTGTAACTGGCTCTAACTACTGTGTAACCTGCTCTAACTTCTGTGTAACGGGCTCTAACTACTGTGTAACATGCTCTAACTACTGTGTAACAGGCTCTAACTACTGTGTAACTGGCTATAACTACTGTGTAATTGTCTCTAACTACTGTGTAACAGGCTCTAACTACTGTGCAACATTCTCTAGCTACTGTGTAACTGGCTCTAACTACTGTGCAACAGGCTCTAACTACTGTGCAACATTCTCTAACTACTGTGTAGCTGGCTTTAACTACTGTGTAACAGGCTCTAACTACTGTGTAACTGGCTCTAACTACTGTGTAACTGGCTCTAACTACTGTGTAACTGGCTCTAACTACTGTGTAACTGGCTTCATCTTCTGTGTCACATGCTCTAACTACTGTGTAACAGGATCTAACTACTGTGTAACATGCTCTAACTACTGTATAACTGGCTCTAACTACTGTGTAACATACACTAACTACTGTGTAACATGCTGTAACTACTGTGTAACTGGCTCTAACTACTGTGTAACGGGCTCTACTACTTCGTAACTGGCTCTAACTACTGTGTAACAGGCTCTAACTACTGTGTAACAGAATCTAACTACTGTGGAACTGGCTCTAACTACTGTGTAACTGGCTCTAACTACTGTGTAACAGGCTCTAACTACTGGGTAGCTGGCTATAACTACTGTGTAACTGGCTCTAACTGCTGTGTAACTGGCTCTCACTACTGTGTAACCGGCTCTAACTAGTGTGTAACTGGCTCTAACTACTGTGTAACATGCTCTCGCTACTGAGCAACAGGCTCTAACTACTGTGCAACAGGCTCTAACTACTGTGTAACGGGCTCTAACTACTGTGTAACAGGCTCTAACTACTGTGTAACAGGCTCTAACTACTGTGCAACATTCTCTAGCTACTGTGTAACTGGCTTTAACCACTGTTTAACAGGCTCTAACTTCTGTTAACTGGCTCTAACTACTGTGGAACTGGCTCTAACTACTGTGTAACTGGCTCTAACTACTGTGTAACTGGCTTTAACTTCTGTGTAACTGGCTTTAACTACTGTGTAAAAAGCTCTAGCTTTTGTGCAACAGGCTCTAAATACTGTGTAACGGTCTCTAACTACTGTGTAACAGGCTCTAACTACTGTGAAACAGGCTCTAACTACTGTGTAACAGGCTCTAACTACTGTGTAACTGGCTCTAATTACTGTCTAACTGGCTCTAACTACTGTGTAAAAAGCTCTAACTACTCTGCAACAGGCTCTGACTACTGCGTAACAGGCTCTAACTAGTGTGTAACAGGCTCTAACTACTGTGTAACAGGCTCTAACTACTGTGCAACATTCTCTAGCTACTGTGTAACTGGCTTTAACCACTGTTTAACAGGCTCTAACTTCTGTGTAACTGGCTCTAACTACTGTGTAACTGGCTCGAACTACTGTGTAACTGGCTCTAACTACTGTGTAACTGGCTTTAACTTCTGTGTAACATGCTCTAACTACTGTGTAACAGGCTCTAACTACTGTGTAACAGGCTCTAGCTACTGCTTAACAGGCTCTAACTACTGTGTAACAGGCTCTAACTACTGTGTAACAGGCTCTAACAATTGTGTAACAGGCTCTAGCTACTGTGTAACAGGCTCTAACTACTTTGTAACAGGCTCTAACCACTGTGTAACAGACTAACTCTTCTGTAACAGGCTCCAACTGCTGTGTAACAGGCTCTGACTACTGTGTAACAGGCTCTGACTACTGTATAACAGGCTTTGACGACTGTTTTCAGGCTCTGACTACTGTGTAACAGGCTCTAACTACTGTATAACAGGCTCTGACTACTGTGTAACAGGCTCTAACTGCTGTGTAACAGGCTCTGACTACTGTGTAACAGGCTCTGACTACTGTGTAACAGGCTCTGACTACTGTGTAACAGGCTCTGACTACTATGTAACAGGCTCTGACTACCGTGTAACAGGCTTTGACGACTGTTTTCCGGCTCTGACTACTGTGTAACAGGCTCTGACTACTGTGTAACAGGCTCTGACTACTGTGTAACAGGCTTTGACTACTGTGTAACAGGCTTTGACGACTGTTTTCAGGCTCTGACTACTGTGTAACAGGCTCTGACTACTGTGTAACAGGCTCTGACTACTGTGTAACAGGCTCTAACTGCTGTGTAACAGGCTCTGACTACTGTGTAACAGGCTCTGACTTCTGTGTAACAGGCTCTGACTACTGTGTAACAGGCTCTCACTACTGTGTAACAGGCTCTGACTACTGTGTAACAGGCTCTAACTGCTGTGTAACAGGCTCTAACTACTGTGTAACAGGCTCTGACTACTGTGTAACAGGCTCTAACTGCTGTGTAACAGGCTCTGACTACTGTGTAACAGGCTCTGACTACTGTGTAACAGGCTCTGACTACTGTGTAACAGGCTTTGACTACTGTGTAACAGGCTCTGACTACTGTGTAACAGGCTCTAACTGCTGTGTAACAGGCTCTGACTTCTGTGTAACAGGCTCTGACTACTGTGTAACAGGCTCTGACTACTGTGTAACAGGCTCTGACTGCTGTGTAACAGGCTCTGACTGCTGTGTAACAGGCTCTGACTACTGTGTAACAGGCTCTGACTACTGTGTAACAGGCTCTGACTACTGTGTAACAGGCTCTGACTACTGTGTAACAGGCTCTGACTACTGTGTAACAGGCTCTGACTACTGTTTAACTGGCTTGAACATCACGCTTGTACAGCTAAACAACAACATTAATAATTAAAATACTATAACAATTTATTCCCTTCTTGCGATACGAGGCCTGTCAGAGATATGTGAGTATGGTAATTTTTCGAAGGCTAGGAAACAATTTAAATAAATCAAAGAAGAAAGATACAAAAAGCCCCGTTGAATTTAAAGTTTCTCATTCTTCCATATCTTGCTGCATGCTCTCTCTACAAACATCGATGCTCAATTTTCTTTTCCTCTCTTTTTTCTGGGTTCAGTTCCACATTATTGACATAACAACGGAAATATATTTAACAGTCCTAGGATCTTACGCCATCAAAGTATTCTCTATAGATTGAACTATCGTAGTATCTTCCGTAGCTCCTTAATTTTATCAACTTCCACATTATCTTTTTTAGTATTAACTACTGCAGTATTTCCCTCAGCATCAACCACCATAGTATCAAGTATTATCCACTGCCACAGTATCTTCCTTAATAACAACTACCCTAGTAACTTCATTTGTATCAACTACCATAATATCCATTTGAGTATCAACCTCCTCATTATCTTAAACTACCATAGTCTCTATCCAAACACGAATATTTCGATACCTCAATGAGGCCTTCAACTCGTGTTCCTAGTTGAGGCTGCTTATCATAATTTTTCTTCCGTTCTCAAAATACTGTTCCTCCTTGGCATCCTACACTCTGTGTCAGTATCCTACACTCTGTGTCAGTATCCTACACTCTGTGTCAGTATCCTACACTCTGTGTCAGTATCCTACACTCTGTGTCAGTATCCTACACTCTGTGTTAGTATCCTACACTCTGTGTCAGTATCCTACACTCTGTGTCAGTATCCTACACTCTGTGTCAGTATCCTACACTCTGTGTCAGTATCCTACACTCTGTGTCAGTATACTACACTCTGTGTCAGTATCCTACACTCTGTGTCAGTATCCTACACTCTGTGTCAGTATCCTACACTCTGTGTTAGTTTCAGAGTTTTCTTCCTCGAATCTTCCGTGCTGGCTCAATCTTTTTTTTTCTTCTCCTTCTCATGTGTCTCTTTGGTCATTCATTATTCACTTTGGTCTTGCATCATTCTCTTTGGTCATTGATTATCCAATCTGGTCATTGATCATTCACTTTGGTCATTTATTATTCACTTTGGTCATTCATAATTCTAGGTCATTCATTATTCACTTTGGTCATTCATCATTATTTTAGGTCATTCATTATTCACTTTGGTCTTTTATCATTCTTTTAGGTCACTCAACATTCACTCTGGTTTCATATTATTAACTATGGTCATTCATTATTAACTTTGGTCATTCATAATTCTTTTAGGTCATTCATTATTCACTTTAGTGATTCATCATTCACTTTGGACATTCATTATTCACTTTGGTCATTCATCTTTCCCTTTGGTCATTTATTATTCACTTTGATAATTCAACATTCTTGCATGTCATTCATTATTCACTTTGGTCATACATAATTCCCTGTGGTCATTCATTATTCACTTTGGTCATTTATCATTCTCTTAGGTCATTCATCATTCTATTAGGTCATTCATTATTCCCTTTGGTCTTTCATCATTCTCTTTGGACATTCATCATTCACGTTGGTCGTTCATCATTCACGTTGGTAATTATTTATTCACTTTGGTCATTCATAATTCTTTAGGTCATTCATTATTCAGTCTGATCATTCATAATTCACTCTGGTCATTCACTATTCACTTTGGTCATGCATCCTTCTCTTAGGTCATTCATTATTCATTTTGGTCATTCATAATTATCTTTGGTCATTCATTATTCACTTTGGTCATCCATCAATCCCTTTGTTATTCATTATTCACCTTGGTCATTCATCATTCTCTTTGGTTATTCGTTATTCTCATTCGTCATTAATCATTCTCTTCGGTCATTCATCATTATTTTAGGTCATTCATTATTCACTTTGATCATTCATCATTCTATTTGGTCATTCATTATTCACTTCGGTCATTCATCATTCTCTTTGGTCATTCATCATTTTCTTAGGTCATTCATTATTCTCTTTGGTCATTCATCATTCTCTTAGGCCATTCATTATTTACTTTGGCTATTCGTCATTCTCTTTGGTTATTCATCATTCTCTTTTATCATTCATCATTCTCTTTGGTCATTCATTATACACTTTGGTCATTCATCATTCTCTTCGGTCATCCATTATTTTCTTTGGTCATTCATCATTCTCTTTGGTCATTCATTATACACTTTGGTATTTCATCATTTTCTTCGGTCATCCATTATTTTCTTTGGTCATTCATCACGCTATTTGGTCATTCACCATTCTCATTGGTCATTCATCCTTATCATTGGTCATTCATTATTAACTTTGATAATTCGTTATTCTCTTTGGTCGTTCATCATTCTCTTTGAGCATTCATTATTCACTTTTATTTTACAAGCTCACTGCTTATAAAAGTTTTCATTTCGGCTCACAAATGTATTTTTTCCCACCCACTGCTCCGTTTACATGATTTTAAAATCCTAGGACATTTATGATTATTTTCACGGTAGCTACGTTTCAATTTCATGCTTCCCTAAGTACATTTCATTTTCATTGTATTTCCGAATGATATCCACAGCTCGATTATTCATCTATCACTTCTTCGTGTTTCTATCGATATTCCTCGTGTTTCTACCGATATTCTTAGAGTTTTTTTCTGGTATACTTTTTTCGTTCTCCTACCTGAATCTTTACTCATTTGCTGTTATCCTATATTTTGCCCTTCTATCGGTGTGCACAGTGGTCAACAGGTATAATTTACTTCGTCTTTCTGGCAATCATTTTTTTTCGTTTCCGGACTTATATCCTTTCCTTTCGTCTTCCAACATAAAGCCTATCCATTCATCTTCCTAAGTATATCCTTTACATTCCTTCCGCCACTCATCCTTTCCTCCGTACATATATTCTCGCCTTCTCCTTCCTCTTTTACTTCATCTTCCTCTACATATATTTTCCTTCCTTTTTTTCCAGATATCCTTTCCTTCGTCCTCCTACAGGTATCCTCGACCCATTTACTCCCTTCATTCCCCTCCCTTCAAGATCCTGAGGACACGCTGAAAGGTGGGCCCCAAGCGTCTCAGAATTGCAATTTGTTGCTCCATGAAAACAACTGAGCAAAAACAGCGAGAAATTGAGTGAAGTGACGATGACGAGGAGATTTGACGGGGGCGACAAAAGTGTCGTCTCAGGGGCCATGGGGCGACGGAACGGGCTCTAACCGGGCCAGTGGTAGGCTAGTGACGGACCAGTGACGGGCAAGTGTTGGGCCAGTGACTGCTTGAGACGATCTGATGACGAGTAAGTGGTCAGCTGGATGTACAGTATAGATTATGAACAGGTGTGCTGCACACTGGTAGTCTCATAACGTCTGATGCTGCTCTGACTGATGCTGCTCTGACTGCTGCTGCTCTGACTGATGCTTCTCTGAATGATGCTGTTCTGACTGATGCTGCTCTGACTGATGCTGCGCAGACTGGTGCTGCTCTGACTGATGCTGCTCTGACTGATGCTGCTCTGATTGATGCTGCTCTGAATGATGCTGCTCTGACTGATGCTGCTCTGACTGATGCTGCGCAGACTGGTGCTGCTCTGACTGATGCTGCTCTGACTGATGCTGCTCTTACTGATGCTGCTCTGACTGATGCTGCTCTGACTGATGCTGCTCTGACTGATGCTGCTCTGACTGATGCTGCTCTGACTGATGCTGCTCTTACTGATGCTGCTCTGACTGATGCTGCTCTTACTGATGCTGCTCTTACTGATGCTGCTCTGACTGATGCTGCTCTGACTGATGCTGCTCTGACTTTTTCTCCTCTGACGTCGTTCACCACCAAACTTGCATCCACATAAACAGAGCTGAATCGGGTTCGTAGTTGACATCGGCTCCTTTTAGTGACCAATTGGTGCTGATATCTGCCACTTAATTTTATAAAATAATAACCGGTGGACTTATATAAGAATCAAGCTAGTGATAATAATGACCCACAAGCCTCCATCATGGTTGGCCAGCCTCCATCACGGTTGGCCAGCCTCCATCACTGTTGGCCAGCCTCCATCACGGTTGGCCAGCCTCCATAACGGTTGGCCAGCCTCCATCACGGTTGGCCAGCCTCCATCACGGTTGGCTAGCCTCCATCACGATTGACTAGCCTCCGTTCATGGTCGGCTAGCCTCCGTTCACGGTTTGCTAGCCTCCGTTCACGGTTGGCTAGCCTCCGTTCACGGTTGGCTAGCCTCCGTTCACGGTTGGCTAGCCTCCGTTTGCGGATGACTAGCCTCCATCATAGTTGGCCAGCCTCCATCACGGTTAGCCAGCCTCCATCATGGTTGGTCAGCCTCCATCACGGTTGGCCAGCCTCCATCACGGTTGTCCAGCCTCCATCACGGTTGACCAGCCTCCATCACGGTTGGCCAGCCTCCATCACGGTTGGCCAGCCTCCATCACGGTTGGCCAGCCTCCGTGCACGGTTGAAATAACGAACTGAAAGTTATTTTGAGGAAAAAAATGATCATCAATGGGATATAATTTTGTGTCTTCTGAAAATACTGAAGCCGGTCAGAAAAAACTGTTGTCAGAACTCATACGGAATGTAACCGGTTAGATTGTAATCTGTCGCTTGAAATCACTCGGAGTGAAGCAGGTTAGAAAAAAATCCGTTGTGTAAATTCCACGGAATGAAGCCGGTAAGAGAGTAATCTGTGACCAAAAATGGCACGGAATAAAACAGGTTAGAAAGTAATCTGTTGCCTGATATTGCTTGGGATGAAGCCGGATAGAAAGAACGCTGTTTCTCGATATTGCATGGAATGGAGCCGATTGGAAAGTAATCTGCTGCCCGATGTTGCATGGAATGAAGCCGATTGGAAAGTAATCTGCTGCCCGATGTTGCACGGAATGAAGCCGGTTAAAAAGTAATCTGCAGCCCGATGTTGCACGGAATGAAGCCGGTTAAAAAGTAATCTGCTACCTGACGTTGCTAGGAATAAAGCCTGCTAGAAAGTTATTTGCTTCCTGATGCTGCTATGAACGAAGTCGCCACTAGAAAGTAATCTGCTGCCCGATGTTGCACGGAATCAAGCCGATTATAAGTAATCGGCTGCCCAACATTGCACGGAATGAAGCCGGTGGAAAAGTAATCTGCTCACCGATATTGCCGGAATGACGCTGGTTAAAAATAATCTACTGCCCGATATTGCACAGACTGAAGCCGGTAAAAAAGTAGTCTGCTGCCCGATATTGCCCAGAATGACGCCGGTTAAAAGTAATCTGCTGCCCGATATTGCCAGGAATGACACCGGTCGAAGGTAATCTGCTGCCCGTTATTGCTAGGAATGACACCGGTTAAAGGTAATCTGCTGCCCGATATTGCCTGAATGACGCCGGTGGAGAAGTGATCAGCTGCCCGATGTTACTAGGAATAAAGCCTTTAAAGGAGTAATCTGCTGTCCGATGTTGCTAGAAATAAAGCCTTTAAAGAAGTAATCTCTTGCCCGATGTTGCTAGGAATGAAGCCCAGCAACAACACGAGAGCAATTAGTTTGTCACATCCGCGTTGAACGATTCGTTACAGGTAGAAAATGAGTCAGCCTCATCGACTGGAAAACAGGGGGAGCTGACGGCTAAAAATGAGTTCGTGACAATTGAGCTAAGGCGGCGCCGGTTAGGATGGGAAGGCAGCGCCGGTTAGGATGGGGAGGCAGCGCCGGTTAGGATGGGGAGGCAGCGCCGGTTAGGATGGGGAGGCAGCGTGCTTCATCCCATTCTACGTACCAACCTTTTTGGGTGCTGTATATCACAGTGCTTCATCCCATTCTACGTACCAACTTTTTTGGGTGCTGAATATCACATTGCTTCGTCCTATTTTACGTACCAACCTGTTTGAGTGATGTATATCACAGTGCATCATCCCATTCTATGTACCAACCTGCTTGGGTATTGTATATCAAAGTGCTTTATCCCATTCTACGTACCAAGCATTTTGGGCGCTGTATATCACAGTGCTTCATCCCATCCTACGTACCACCCTTTTTTGGTGCTGTATACCGTAGTGCTTCATCCCATTCCACGTACCAGCCTGCTTGGGTGCGTCACAGCACATTGTACCCATACTAATTTGCGTATTCGCTGCACCACAGTGCATCAACTTGCGTATGTGCTGCGAAACACACTGCATCATTTCAACCTGCGTATGAACTGTGCAACAACGAGCAAGTACAAAACACATTGCTTAACTCCAATCTGCGTATTCACTGACCAACAGTGCTTCATCCTGCGTGTGTGCTGCGTAACATACTGCATTAACCTGTGTACGAGCTGCGTATTCACCGCACAACGTGTATCCTCCTGTGTACGAGCTGTGTATTCACCGCGCAATAGCGTGTCCTCCTGTGTACGTGCATTAGTACATCAAACTGCGTATGTGCTGCGTTACACAGTGCACCATTCGCTGCTTAGGGCTCACTCAGGGCACATAAACATTACCATATACCTGATAGCTGCTCCCTCATCGGTAGCGACGATTAAATGGTGGATGAAGTTTGCATAGAGGAGAGAAAAAGCTGCTTGTATAAATATGAAGAAGGATCAAAGTTAAATTAAGTTAGTGGCAACGTGATTCATTTATATGGTGAACCCTTTATTATTATTTTTTTTAATGTATTCTTTACTTCACTGAAACTTGCTCCCTAACTCCTTCTGGCTCCTTGGCTGCCTACACATACACAAGAGCCGCCTCAGCGTCCGTCAGAGGGGCACGGGACGTGTGCCTGCTTCAAACCTCCTTCCGGCTCCTTGGCTGCCTACACATACACAGGAGCCGCCTCAGCATCCGTCCTAGGAGCACGTGACGTGTGGCTGCTCCAACCCCATTTCCGGCTCCTTGGGTGCGTAAACATACACCAGGGTCGGCTCAGCGTCCGTCTGAGGAGCACGGAACGTCAGTCTGCTTCAGACCTCCTTCCGGCTCCTTGGCTGCCTAAACATACACCAGAGCCGGCTCAAGGTTGTTTGAGGAGCACGGAACGTCTGTCTGCTTCAAACCTCCTTCCGGCTTCTTGGCTGCCCAAACATACACCAGGATCGGCTCATCATCCGTCTGAGGAACACGGGACGTCTGTCTGCTTCAAACCTCCTTCCGGCTCCTTGGCTGCCCAAACATACACCAGAGCCGGCTCAGGGTCGTTTGAGGAGCACGGGACGTCTTCCGGCTTCAAACCTCCTTCCGGCTCCTTGGCTGCCCAAACATACACCAGAGCCGGCTCAGGGCCCGTCTGAGGAGTACGGGACGTCTGTCTGCTTCAAACCCCATTGACCAATCTATAGTTTCCTTTTATTATTTTTCAAGAAGACATGTGCTCCACTCCAGCCCCTGCTGATCGACGAGACGCTCAACCGAGGGCCACCGTCGTACCAACAGAACCCGAGATCAGGCCTAAAATTTTGAATGTAGTTTGGTTTCCTTCAGTGAGTCTTAAACTAGTAGGAAGTCAGCCTGTCTTTGGAGCGTCCTCCTAAGCAGTAGGGCAGGGCTTGCCTAAATGGTTTGTGTGCTGTAGGGTAAGTATTCATGGTAGGTGCTATGTGGTTTATCAGCTTGTTTGAAGCTGCCTATTAAATCACTTGGGATAATGCAAAGCTGTCTATTTTACCACGTGGTAGAATAATAAGCTGTCTATTATATCACGTGGTAGAATGCTAAGCTGTTTATTATATCACGTGGTAGAATGCTATGCTGTTTATTATATCACATGGTGAAAGGCTATTCATTGTTTCCCAAGTTTTTAGCGATTGTTTGTGAAGAACAATGTTGGTTGATTCAAGTTTTACTACTTCATGGATATTCGCGTTATTCATCATTTCACGTCTTGCTATTCTCGTTAGGAATAAGACTATATACTGGTTGCGGGCTGATAAACTGTTGGATCTATTAATTTAGCTCGGGCCATGACTAGGTACAGTTTGTTTTTGTTGCGGTAGCGAACTCATTTAAGTTTGTTGAGGTGAGCATTCGCCTCACCTTGAGGCCGAGGAAGGGACCTCTATCTAAATATGGTACATCCATGTTCTCTGTTTACAAGTTCTCGGTTTCAATTCATCCTTTGTTGATGATCCGATATTTTGATACACTCATTTTATCTTCCACTTGGGCTCAAAAGGTCGAGTGTTTTGATGGCCCTCTTGGTTGAGAGTGCTTTCATGGTCAAGGATTTTTCGACTGTTGACGTTGACGCTGTTTGAGTACGTCATCAAGGTAGGCCATGCTTGGATCCCATTGTGGGTTCATCTAAATAACGGGTACTAAGATTGAAGAGGGTGAACGGCAAGCAGCCACCTTGGAAAACACCCACAGGATATTGAAGTTTGGTCCATTGCACATTTAAATTCTGATGGCTGTTCTATCAGCTATGAAGTTGCGAAATTATTTTGTAGTTTCAGATTTCAGTTGCAGGCGTTTTATGGAGCGATCCATTGGCAGTAAGGGAACTTCTCTCAGTTCTGAATCCATGGTAATATATTTATTATTGAAGTTGTTTGCATTTGGTTTTTCTATGAGTCGTCTGTTGATAAATTTCTCCAAAAACTAGAGAAAATTCTAACGGCAAAATTGGCCGATAGTTCACATAATCTGGGATGTGGGAAGCGTATCAGGTTTTAGAAGAAACGCCACGAATGCCTGTTTTTATACTTTAATGAACTATAACCTGCTACGGTAACTTGAGTAAAGTAGTGTTTAGTAATTTCAGTTATACCCGAAGCTATTGTATGGTGTTATGGCATACCTGCTCTAATTCAACGTCTGTAGTTCTCAGCACATCGATTTGCTGGTAACGATCTAAATAAGGCTTTCGTATGGACTCAGCTGGTATATACTAGCATTGGAACCATTCTTACTCAGAGTATCGGGTCATTATTTCTGTTTCACTTATATGAAAAACTTCTTGCCAGCAATTTCGGGAAAAGATTTCTTTATGTGCGTCTTCATAACGTTGATTACCTTGATGTTCTCTGCATGATGTTGGATGACATTCGTGCCGATTCTTTCATTTGCAATTTTTCACTGCTGTATAATAAGTTTTGCTACCTTGTCATAATAGGTTTTGCTACCTGGTTCATCGTCTATTTTCTCCATCAGGTCCATCCCGCTGCAGGCGCGCAGTTATCTATAGTCTGCTCGTAGTTTCCGTCCAAGTTCCAATAGTCATGCGTATCTATTGCCACGTGTGCCGTGGGCCCTAAAATCCCCTATCACTGCTTCACTTTGTACTTGTATGAGTCTGTTGGCGTGGCTGGTCTTCTCCCACAGTTTGTTGAGAGAGGAAATACCAAAGGTGTCTGTGCAGGGGGGTGGGGGTAGGGACGAAGAGGAGGTGGAGGGCAATATTCCTCAGGGCATACGCAGGTCGTGGGTCACTTGCACCACGAGGGGGGTGAAAAGGAGAGGGATAGGGGGATAAGTATGGGAGGGGGTTTTGAGCGGAAGATGGTATCCAGAGCAAAAAATTGAGGTAGGATTAGCTTTGCAATCCCGTAGAAAGGGGTTTGGGGGTAGGTGAGGGGTTGTTAAAGCTCCATGGATGAGGATGGCACAAAATAGCACACCCAACCATTTTCCCTTTTTCGGTGGGAATGAATGAATGGACGCGAAGGAATGCGTGAGGGCAGGGGTGTTCGTACGAACGTGCCTCCGTCCATCCGTTGCTGAACGTGCGTGCGTACTTCTCTGCGTAGGGTAGCTACAAGGTTCTCTCGCTGACGGTCAACAAAAAACGAGGCACAATGGTTAGATGATTATGGCGCAATAGTTAGATGATTATGGCGTAATGTTTAGATGAATATGACGCAATGATTAGATGCTTATAGCGCAATAGTTAGATGATTATAGCGCAATGGTGACTAACCGTCGGTTTTCAGTTTCTACCGTCGTTCAACCGACGATAATAGTTTATCGTCGAATATCATCGAGTATCCGACGATAACAGGCGGATCGCCGATAGCCGACCGTAAAACAAATACGATAATCGATGATTCAAACATAACCGACGGCAATTGACTACTCACGAATCGACGATATCAGACGGTATTTGAAAAGAACATATGGCAAATCGATGATTAACTAATACAGATCAATTATGAGTTATTTTATAGATTGTTAATGCAAACAGTGTTTCATAGCTTGTTTCTCATAAAAATTATATAATTATTGTATTATTTTCAAGGAGCATGGCTCCTTAATTTTGCTCGAATCGAAATAGGAGTTATTATACAAACCAATTAATGAAAATATGGATATGAAAATTACGATACATTCACGAAGGAAATAAGATTGCCATTAATTTAGCATTTTGATGACAGTATTTACATCACAATAATGAATGAGGACATAAACGAGGTAACATTTCGCCTTGCAACTGGGTCAGTGATTCACTCCTATCACCAATTTATCATCGTTTGCTTTTGTTGTCATTCGGGATTACCTTAGTCCTTCTTCATCATAGCACCTTAGAAAAACTGTCAAAATTCTCCGCTAAAATTGCATTTTTTCCCAGTAATTTACTGTGTGTTACCCATGAGGAAGACCGACTGTTATTGAAAACATATTATATTTTTTATCCCTGTAGATTGCCCATCGATTCCTGATCGGCGCAGGAGATATCGAAGCCTTCCAATCAATTTAAGGATTCGTCACATTTTAGCCTCATCTAAAATCCGCATACCCTGGCAATTGCTCCGTTAATTCACAATTTCAGTTACATTACGTGAGAATAGCCGATTCTCAATTATCAGAACAATGTACATGAAGTTTTTTTTTTGACAATCATAAATGAAATCTAATCTATGAGTACGCCCTCTATTTCCATTGAACGCTCAAGTTTTCAATTCAATATTACTCCCCGCCACCGGGCAGTCATTTTGTCCATGACGTAAATATTTCAGAAAAAGTGAAAACTATAACTTTTCCGGAACAAGGCACAGATAGCAGGCTTATCACTGTACTTAAAGGCTGTAGTACAACAATTGGATTCATTGTCTTAAACACTATTTCAAGGAATTATGTAACCAATATAAGAATAAAGAAGATTGTCATTATCCGGCTTGTTTTGTATGAAGACCAGCTGAAAAATGGTACTATTGATCGTCTTAGCAGTGAGTGGAAATACGATATGAAGACCTTATGTGCTTACAGTCCATGACCTGATTACAAACTTTCTTCAACAAACTCACGTAATTTGCAGTGTTTTGTTACTTTTAAAAAGGACTACTATGTCAGAAAATATAAAATAATGTGCAATTAGTAGAGAACTAACTTGTTTACTGATAATTATAGGGGTTTATTTGCTTTGCATGTTAATTCAGAACCAAGTTGAAGGGCAGATCTCATCTTCACATGTTGCTATCTGGTAATGTTGAAGGGCAGATCTCATCTTCACATGTTGCTATCTGGTAATGTTGAAGGGCAGTTGAAGGGCAGATCTCATCTTCACATGTTGCTATCTGGTAATGTTGAAGGGCAGTTGAAGGGCAGATCTCATCTTCACATGTTGCTATCTGGTAATGTTGAAGGGCAGTTGAAGGGCAGATCTCATCTTCACATGTTGCTATCTGGTAATGTTGAAGGGCAGTTGAAGGGCAGATCTCATCTTCACATGTTGCTATC
>SDVV010008089.1:0-17389 GCA_016164225.1 Gammarus roeselii | reverse complement strand
GAAACCAAGCGCGCTTCGCTTGTTGCCAGATTTGTCAGAATATTTCTCTGAATCATTCATTCCCTCTGATTCATGTTCCATGGCTTTTAGTGCGTGGTATACAAATTTATTTGGCTAATAAATATATGTTGCACTGCCATTTTGATTGGAAGCTGTTTGTACTGGCTGAACTGAAATGTTGTTGTTATCCACAGAGATATGCAACCATGAGATCAAAAGATGCGATTGCTTATCGTAATAGTGCTTGTGCTGCACGTATAATGCGTTTAGTGTTATTTAAAATAATGTAGGGTCAATCAAGGACCTCTACAGGCTTATGGGTAGCATTGCATCCCTTGGAATATATTCTCCTTCCGTGTTCATCAATTTCATTGTTTCCTCCAACCAACGCAATGTATGCAATTTTACCGCTTAACCTTTGAGTTGTAGGATATTATAAACAGTTGATTTAGGAGGCAACTGAATTCCGCGAGATGATCTTATCTCGATATAAGATCATTGTGCGACCACACATCAAGAGATAAAATCGCTAATTAGCATTTGCGGTTTGGACACCGCCTGAGCCCGGTCGACCCCTCCCCTCTTCCCCACCCGTCACGGCCAGTCTCTATGTATCGTAAACCACTCACTTGACCAGAATAGAAGAAAATAAACATATAACTACAATGTCCGAGAAATACAGTGAGTAAGTCAGACATACTAAAAATAATATACATCCTAACAAATACATCGGCCGACTCATAAAGAACATGCGTTCCTGTGATCTCTACGTATCATCAGTATCTAACTTGATCAAATTTGTCTGAACATAAAACTACAATGTTCGAGAAATACAGTGCCTGAGTTAGACACAGTAACAGATATCAAACATCCTAACCAATACATTCGATAAAAGGTTCAAAGATCTAGTCATCCTATATCTAATTCCTTCACAAATCATACATAGAGTCACTAATTATCGCCAATCTAATTCCTTCACAAAATCATATAAGTACTCACTAATTATCGTGTATCTAATTCCTTCACTAAAAGCAAATTCGGTTGAGTCACAGAAAAACCTCCGTTCACGGGCAGGCTCTATGTACCAACAGTACCTCACTTGACCCAAATAAAACAGAGCACTCGAGATGCGATCTAACAAATGCATTAGCCGAGTCACAAAAACAACTCCGTTCATGGTATCTCTACGTATCATCAGTAACTAACTTGATCAATTTATCTTAACATATAACTACAATATCCGAGAAATACAGCGACTGAGTCAGACGCACTAACAAATAACATACATCCTAATTATCATCTATCTAATTCCTTCACTAAAAGCATACATTCACTAACTATCACCAATCTAATTCCTTCACAAAAGCATATTCGGTCGAGTAACAATAAACCTGCGTTCTTGGTAACACTATGAAGTGACAGTAACTATCTTGATCAATTTGTCTTAACACGTAACTACAATGTCCGAGAAATACAACGCCTGAGTCACTAACAAATAACATACATCCTAACCAATACATTCACTAAAAGCATATTCGTACACCCACATTATCGTCTATCTAAATCCTTCACATTTGCATCTTGCTTCGGCTCTTTTATCGCTTATTTTCCAGGGCCGTTTTTGGCCCTATTTTCCAGGGCGATTTTCGGCCCTATTTTCCAGGGCGATTTTTGGCCCTATGTTCCAGGGCGATCTTCGGCCCTATTTTTCAGGGCGATTCTTGGCTCTATTTTCCAGGGCGATTCTTGGCCCTATTTTCCAGGGCGATTTTCGGCCCTATTTTCCAGGGCGATTCCTGGCCCTATTTTCCAGGGCGATTCTTGACCCTATACTATCTACTCTCCATACTGATAATATTAGTGCAAATCAGAAGGTTTATCTTTCTGTGCGTGTTTCCGTCCTTATTGGTCGGTAGCGCGAGAGAGTGTGAGGGGGTGTAATGATGCAGTGAAATTGTGATATGAATATATATTGGTTATACGCAAGATATTAACAGAGCGAATTTACACAACAAGGAAGGAAATGCCGGTGGTATGAAACATTGGACGTGAGTCAAATATAATAAATAGACAGAAATTTGTCACAATAGTCACAATGACAATAGGTAACACAAGCACTGTATATGGATAGGCTGAACGACTTTGAACACTTCATAGTGCTTGGTGTAAGCGGACGACCTAACCCGTTACACAGTCATGATAATACCATTGATAGTGAGATGGCGATATGATACATTGAGATATCATGATAATGACCGGGAATAAGAACACAGAATAAACATCGAACGGTAGGCTAGTAACAATGGTAGATGGTTGGATGGTAATGGTTGCAATCTGCATGGATATAGTTTGGCTACAAGGGATCGACACGCTTGTCGATGGTACGTGCGACAGATAAGCGTCCAAGAACAATTAATCAGATGGCAAAAGATGGCTAAGACGATACACTGATCACGGCAGAAATAATGAACAGCAAGAAACCACGCAGATACATTGTAAGAAAATACCCGAATACATCCGACCACGTCGGACTACGTAAGGGTGGAGACTGGTGATAAGGCTTGAATCGAATGCGCAACAATCTACACGGTACGCATGGCCTGTGCACTGCACGGTGAGGTAGCAAGAACGGCGAGTGGGCCACTGAGCTGATCGGTCTGTGATGATGTGGCGGAGTTGCGTTGAATTAATCGGTGGGGTTGAGTTGACGGCGCGGGCCTGTAGTTGAGTTGCTTGAGAGTTTAGTTGATGCTGTGACTAGAGTTTGATTTGAGGGAAGGTTAATGGTAGCTACTCGAGTAGTCACAGTTTTGGGGACAAATTAAATTGATGCTTGCACTTCCTATTTCGAGGTGCAATACAATCATTGATGAGATTAATGAATAAATTTAATCTGTATATTTGCCCCACTTGGGCATTATGTGTCTGACTCCATGAAAATTTACCAAAACAAAAATAGGGATTGAAAATTGTTAAGGTTGAGCGTAGTAAGCTTCCGCACTGGTAACTATAAGGAGTTGAAATGAAGCAACCATAAAATTCTCTGGTTGTGGTATTTGTGTCTCACAACTGATCTCATTTGTGTGTTAGGATGCACGAGAAAGGTAGAAATTTATGTCAATTTCTTGCAACTGTCTAATGTTTGACTTGGTCCGTGGGTCCTGCCCGTGGTTTTGATTGAAGTGAGAGAGTATTGTTCCACTTGGATTTGTCACTTCTACTTAGTTCCAGGGCCGGTGATCGGGCTGCAAGAAAATTTAACCTTTCTGCCGAGGCCACATTGTGGGATAATTCCACCTCATTCTGTTTGCCTCAGTACAGACAAACAAAAATGGATGGACATAGGAACATATAGCTAACTAAAAGTTACATCCTAGTAGGGTCTTACATGAAAATTAATTGCGAACTTAATGTCCAAAATGTATGTATATAGTAATAAAATATTATGTAGATCATGGTTTGATTCTTATCTTTATCCAAAGAGGATTATTAAGAATGCCTAATTTAGGTTATACCATCAAAATGAAAGAGGATTCACATAATGCATGATGATAAGGTTGGGAATTATGGTTGATTACCATGCATGAACCAATTGGGGGTGATATCAAGATAAGTTGGGTGTCCTGAATAAATGCTCAGGAAAAATAATCCACATCCGATGAATTTAATCAGCATAGTGATATCAATAAGAAATGAAGGGGCTGGCTCCGCAGAGTGGTATTGATGTCATGATTTTTACACACATTAAACAAATATAGATTATTTACATTCTATACAGTCTACGGCAATACTGCCCAAGCCCACAAAGACAAGTTGTGTCTAGGAAATCTGCATGGAAATATCTACCTATGTGAATGCTGAAAATATCACTGTTCTTGCACTTCTCCTATTGTTGAGGATCAGGTCTATCCTGAATTGGGTAAAGCCCTGTTTGTTTCACTGGTTCAGGAATGACATAGCTAATATCCTGTAATGACCAATGACTGTCACTATTAGCTAGCTACCCCTGAGAAACGTGGTAAATGGAAAAGTCAAATTCCTCTGGTTCCCAGCCTACCTAACATTTCTTCACAATAGAATTTATCACAATGCAAGGAGGACTTCATGTAACCTCCCTAGCTATTTTACACTACTATAAAGACACTTGCCACCAGATAACTTTAGCTTTGGATTGTTGCGGTAGTTCGTGCTCCACTGACGAATTAAAACATTACTAAAACAATACTAAACGCTTTGAGAGGAACGTGAGCTCGCCTCGGATGTCCCAGGAATTGAGCATCGAGGAAATGTCAACAGACGGATGGATCTTTCCAACATAAGTCTGAAGAATAATCTCAGATTTGGTTATTTATTTTGATGATGTATGTTCAGTTACGTTTTTGTGCAATAATGGTTGCGTATTTATTCACTGAATAAATATTTGTTGCACTGCCATTATGGTTGAGATCATCATATATACTAGCTGAACAGAAAGATGCAAATTTCAAGACCAAGAGAGGTGATTGCTTTGTAGTAATAGTGCGTGTTGTGCATGTATAATGAGTTTATTGTTATTAGGATTAATGTAGGGTCAATTGGGGACATCTATATCACTCCCCTCTCAAACTGCAGCCGGAGATGCAGTATTATGTTCTCCCCTCTCTTGGCTGGCTTCCGAGCGCGTAGCGTTAGCTACATGTTGAGGCAGTCTGGTGCTCCTACTGTTCTGCCAGACCTGGTGGTTTTAGTAAACAACCTAGCATGAGGTCGTGGATTTATTTGAACTCGTCGTCCTGTGCTCGAGTGTGGGGTTAAATTTGCTGGGTGGCTGGTAGTCTGGGTGCGTTGCGTGTACCGATTCTCCGGACGTGCTGCGCCTGGTGGAGGTTCAAACTCTGGGCCTGGTGTGGTTGACGGAACGTTTCCGATTGGTGTCGTGACAGGTAAGTGTTTTTTTTCAGGAAAACTTCCTCTATGCCATGGGCCGCTTTCCAACGAGAGACGTGATTTTTCCTCTTCGCTTGATGGGTTAGCGCGTCGGTGTACGTTTAACTACCTCAAATAGTCTTTCGCAGAGGGCTTTGAACAGACGCCGTACTCTGTCGAAGCGGACAAGACATGCGTCGCTGTTTTGAGTTTGGGGTCGAGAAACCCCTCTGTTGGTTGAATTAGTCGGAACTGTGCCAGACCAATTTCGTTCGGGAAGTTTTGTAGTCTCTGTGTATATTCTGTGATGTCGGTTAATGCAGGATTACGGTTCCTGACTATCAGGTCGCATGGAAGTCGCAAGTTTACTCCGAACATGAGTTCTGCTGCTGTGTAGCCGATGTCCTCTTTTACAGCGGATCGCATGCTTAGAAGTATGAGTGGAAGTTTTTCCAACCAATGGTGAGTATCAGCCTGCATCTTCAATGCATCCTTGACGCAGCGGTGGAGTCGTCCAATCAGGCCATTAGCCTGAGGGTGGTAAGTGGTGATCCTAATGCTTACCTAATCAAGGGTTTCCAGGAGACTGGTCCACAGTACTGATTCGAACTGAGGACCGCGGTCTGTGGTTATGCTGATGGGGCAATCATAGCGTGAGATCCAGGTGACAAGAAAAGCTTTCTGACTGTTTCTGCTCGTGCATCTTTGATGGGACACATTTCAGGCCAGCGGGTATGTCTGTCGATCATGGTGAGTAGGTATTCGTACCCCTCATTGTGAGGTAGGGATCCCACGAGATCGAGGTGCACCTGCGCAAACTACCCTCCTTCTAGTGGTACGGTTTGTCATGGAACGAAGTTGTGGCGAATTATTTTGCATTTTTGACAGTTTGTGCACTGCTCACACCATTGTTGTGTGTCTTTCTTCATAGCTGACTACACATAACGCGTGACAAGTTGCTGAACTGAGGTATGCTTCACAGGATGGGTGATATTGCGCACCTTGTGGAAGAATTCCTTGCACATTGGCTGTGGAATGAAAGGTCGACACACATTGGTATGTATGTGCATGTAAATTCCATCAACTTGGTGTAGTCGGAAGGATGAATCCTCATCTTCGAGTAGTGCTTTCAACTCTTGGTCTTAAAGTTGTTCCGTGCAAAGTCATTCTTCATCAGTGTCCGTAAGAATTGCTGTGAGAAGGTGATCACAATCCTCGTCGTTTTGTTTAGGAGGCAGTTGCGTGACTGGTTCCTCTTGATCATGACATCGTGACATGGCGTCTGCGACTTGGTTCATTTCTCCAGCAATATGCCGGATATCAGTTGTGAACTGAGTGATGTAGGAGAGTTGACGGCTCTCCCGAAGGATGTCTCGTTCCTGTCGTTTGTGAAGTGTACCAACCAATGGCTTATGATCGGTGATGATGGCAAAGTCTATTCCTACAATGAAGTAGCGGAAGTGCTTCACTGAAAGGTAAGCTGCAAGCAATTCTCGACCAAAAGTGGAGTATTTCCTTTGCATTGGCTGTAGTTTCTTGCTGAAGAAAGCAAACGGTCTACATTCATTGTCGTGGAGCTGTTGTAACACTGCTCCCACTGTGTTGTTAGAAGCATCCACTGCAATTGCAGTTGGCGCATCAGGCAATGGGTGATGAAGCATTGTTGTTTGAGCTAGCGCTGCTTTTGCATCTTCAAATACCTGGTTTGCTTCTGGATTCCAAGCAATTTTGTCATTCTTCCTGGGTTTCCCCGAAAGAAGTGTGTTGAGTGGTGCCATGACTGAGGTAATGTCATGCAATAACCTGTTGTAAAACTGTATCATTCCACAGAATGTTCGGAGCGTCCTGATAAAAACGGGCTTCTCAAGATCGTTGATAGCCTTGACCTTCTCGGGCAACGGCAGAATTCCCTGTGAGGTTATTCTGTGTCCCAGGAAGTCCATTTTGAGGCGTCCAAACTCACTTGCTCAGTCTCATTTGAGCTGGCAATCAGGATGTCATCAACATAGTTGAAGATTATAACTGGGCGTCCTGCGACGGATATGTTACGGAGGACTGAGACAAGGAATCGTTGAACGGTTTGAGCTGCACCGCTGAGGCCATAGGGCATGCATGGGAATTCAAAGGATCCAAAAGACGTGGTGATAGCTGTTTTGGGGATGCTTTCCTCATCCATGTGGATTTGAAAGTAGGCGCTGGCAAAGTAGACCTTGGAGAAGATGATTTTTTCTGCCAGATGGGCTGAGAAGTCATGCAGGGGTTTCAGAGGGAGCTATCACAAACCGTCTAGGAATTAACACTTCTGAAATCGCCGCACAGTCTCCAACCAACCTTCTTGGGTACCACATGTAACGGTGAAGCCCAAGGGCTTTTACTTGATCGAATGATCCCATCCTGATGCATTCCTTTTATGGCTTCTTTTGCAAGGTCTGCGACTTTAGGATTAAGTCGCCTGGGGCGTACGAATACTGGTTGTTTTGTTGTTGTGATGATGTGTCTTACATCATCCTTAGGTTTTGTCAATGCAGTGTTAGGCCTTGTGATGGTTTTGTGTTGCTCTAATAATTTTCTGTAAAGCCAAACCTGCGGAGGCAGTCAAGCTCGTAGAGGTATCCATGAGACACCTATTATGTAGGTCTACCACAAGCTTGTGGTGGGCGAGCAAATCAGCACCAATAATTGGTTGATCGACCTGGGCTATGCTGGATGGCCAAGTTATATCCTTCCACAGGCCAGAATCAAGGGTCATCAGCCGCTCATCATAGATGGGTATGCGGAAACCATTGGCTACGTAAAGGCTGCTAACTTCCTCATTTCTGAGGTCAGTTGTTTGTGGTTGAATGACAGAGACAGTAGCACCTGTGTCTATTAAGAACATGAACTTGCTTATACTGTCGGTTATGGTTAGGAGACGAGTTTTGTTGTGGGTAATTGCCGTGACGGTGCTCGTGTTGTCTCTACGGGAAATTAGTTTCCCTCCTGGTTGTTGAGAACATTGCTCATGTCACATGGGATTGTGCATCTGCGAGCATTTGTGCCAAAGCGCCTGTGGAAATGACAACGTGTTCTGTTTTCTGCAGAAGGTTCACGTCGGTGGGAAGGACCTCTCCTTCTGTTTCCATGGTTGTTGTAATGTGGTCGTTGTTCCAGCTTTTGTAGTCTGGTCAAGAATGATTGTTGCTATTTATTGATTTTGTATTCTAGATTGTGGATTATTCTCCCCAGGTGATCAACTCTTTTTTGAAGGTGATCGTTTTCCTGTGAAAGTGCTCTTTTTTCAATCCATTGCTGACATACAGTATGTGCGGTCAAAACATTGATAGTTAGAGTGGTGTTACTCTGCGTAGATATGTTATGTTGTGGCTGTGGTGTGGAAGTTGGCTGAACAATACTGATGTTGTTTACTGGAATGTTTGACTCCGGGTATTCAGTGAGTATTTTTTCTGTTGCCTCCACAATGACAGTAAAGGTTGTCTTTTGGGTGACCAATAGTGCATATTTGATGTTGGTAGAAAAAAAAAGTTTAGTTTGATTTGATTTGAGTGGAAGTTAATGGTAGCTACTCGAGTAGTCACAGTTTTGGGGATGGATTAAATGAATGCTTGCACTTCCTTTTTCAAGGTGCAATACAATCAATGATGAATTGAATAGATAAATTTAATTTGAATATGGATCACTTCTGGGCATTAGGTGTCTGACTCCATGAATTGAATGAAATTGTTTTTAGGTAGGGTGTACTAAGCTTCCGCCTGGTAGCTATACGGGTTTCGAATGAAGCAAAACTGTTATCTTTGACTTGGTGTATTGGCTAAGATGCACTTAACTTGACATTGTTGGTATTTCTTGTACTCGGTCTGGGTTTGACTTGGTCTACGGGTCCTGCCCGTGGTCTTGACTGAAGTGGACTGGAGGCTGACCTTAATCAACTCTTCAGTCGTCTAGCCATTGTCCTCTTGGACTTCTACTTTGTTTCGGGGCCATTGAAAGAGCTGGAAGAAAAATGCACCTTTCAGCCGAGGCCACATTGTGGGCACTTCCACCTCATTCTGTTTGCCTCAATACTGACAAGCAAAATGGGTGTATAAGGAACATATAACTAAAATTTACATCCTAGTAGGCTCTTCTATAAAAATTAATTGCGGTCCAAATCCGTGGAGATAAAATGGAATTCCCGCATAAAGAATGTTACACCATGCGAACTGGGTGCCAATTGATTATACTACTATAGCTAATCAAGGATAATGTATGAGTGATATAAATACATTGTAATAACTGAAAACGAGCCTACAAAGACAAGTTATGTCCATGAATCTACATGAAAGTTCCTACCTATGTGGATGCTATAATTATGACATCATCGGCACCCAGGTGGATATATAAATATGGGTGGTCTAATCTGGTTACCAGGAATTTAGAATAACATACCAGAATAATTATAAGCTACCTGAAAAAAATGAGAAACAGGCATTACATAGTGATCATTACTTTCATACACAATATAATATTTCATACCTGTTCTTTGTGGGAGTCTTAGGAGTCCAAGGGTACAGGTAAGCCCTTGTGTTGACACTGATAGTTATGTTATCAATAATGCCATATTGCTATGGACATATATTATTTTGATGTCAGTTATTAAATTGCACGAAAGGGATCAGCGTACATTCCTGGAAATGGTGAAGGGAAAATGAACATGTTTGTGCTTGAGACCTCTAGCCTACCTACAAATTCACTCTTCTGAAGCGTATACGCACAATATAAAGAACACTTGCTATCTGTTGAGGCAGTTTTATAGCAGTCTCGTTTTCTACAAACAAATAATAATGTTTTAATGAAATAAAACAATACTAAACGTCTTGAGAGACACGTAAGCTTGCCTCGGATGTTCCAGGAATTGAGCCTCTAGAAATGTAAACAGACGGTTGGATGGTATTGCCAACATGGGTCTGGAGAAAAATATCTGAATCTTGTTCAGTTGATGATATATGTTTAATATGGGTCTGAAGCTCAAGTGTCTCTCAAGACGTTTAGTTTTGTTTTATTTAATTAAAACATTATTATTTGTTGGTGGAAAACGCCTCAACCGATAGCAAGTGTTCTTTATATAGTGCTTATACGCTACAGAAGATGGAATTTGTAGGTAGGCTAGAGGTCTCAAGCACAAACGTGTTCATTTTCCCTTCACCATTTTCAGGAATGTACGTTGATTCATTTCGTGGCATTTAATAACTGACATCAAAGTAATAGAATGTCCATAAATATATGGCATTAATGATAACATAACTATCAGTGTCAACACAAGGGCTTACCTGTACCTTAGTACTCCTAATACTTCGATCGGCCTTAGTGTCTTCGCATTTATTCGTGTTTTAACTGGATAAATATTATTGCACTGCTATTATGTGCAAGATTATCATATTTGTATTAGCTGAACAGAAATATCGAATCAACGTACAGAGAGATTCAAACAATGAGATCAAAAGAGGCGATTGCCTAATAGCAATAAGTGCTTGTGGTGCACGTATAATGTGTTCAGTGTTATTAGGATAATGCAGAGTCAATTGGGGACATCTACAGGCTAGTAACAATGGTAGATGGTTGGATGGTAAATGGTTCCAATTTCCATGGATATAGCTTGGTTATAAGGGATCGACACGCTTGTCGATAGGGACTTGCGACAGATAAGCGTCCGAGAACAATTAATCAGATGACAAAAGATGGCTAAGACGATACACTGATCACGGCAGAAATAATGAACAGCAAGAAACCACGCAGATACACTGTAAGAAAATTCCCGAATACATCCGACCACGTCGGAATACGTTAGGGTGGAGACTGGTTGGAAGGCTTGAATCGAATGCGCAACAATCTACACGGTACGCATTGCCTGTGCACTGCACGGTGAGGTAGCAAGAACAGCGAGTGGGCCACTGAGCTGATCGGTCTGTGATGATGTGACGGAGTTGCGTTGAATTAATCGGTGGGGTTGAGTTGACGGCGCGGGCCTGTAGTTGAGTTGCTTGAAAAAAATTGAGTTGTGATGCGCGAGAATACCACGGTCGGGTCAGTGCTTGAAGGAGTCGCTCGTTGGAACTGCCTCGTCATGTTGTCCCTGTGTTGAGACAAGTTGGCGACGTAGGCGAGTGCTCAGCGGAGTTGTTAGGTGGGTGACGAGCGCTGGAACGATGATGCAACGAGGCGGCGAGTGCATTGCTTGTGCATAGCTATACGTGAGCTGATGGTGAGCGGTGACAGGCGTCCGCGGTCTTAAGTCAGAGAGGGCGTTGGGCTTGGGCAGTATTGAGCTGATGAAGGTAGGAAGGTGCGTGCTCCATACCGAGCGTGGCAGGAGGACTGCTGGCGTTGGTGAACACTGAAATGTAGAGTGTTGAACGGCGTTCATGAAATGTGTTAGGCATGCATGATAGATGCGTTGTTTTCCCTTGCACGTAATGCCCAAGTTCAAAAATCGTCGAACGCAACCTCAAAGATGTGGTTTGAACGAGTGAATCAATTGTTGAGTGCGGCTGAGGTGAGGTGGCGAGAATTAGAGTCCAGCGCCGTCTCCCGTGGCAGGAGACGACCACAGGAGGAGACGAGTACGCGCGTCCTTATAATCGGCTGGTTGATGGTGTACTGACTGCTTAGGCCGTGGTAGTAGGCGACCGCAGCGAGCGGCAGAGTATCCATGCGTAAATACAGACGTACTGAATTTGAGCTGAACGCCATTTTGGTGATAAGTGCTACAAGTAATATAAAATGTTCAAACAACTAGTAATAGAGGATGAGCAACGTCGTTTTACGTCCATGAAATAGTTGTTTAAGTGCTATAGGAACATAAAAATATTATATCATTGTTAATTTACCTTGCTAAGCCCTACATAATTACGTACGTACGTGGCGGTCTGGTGAGACAGTTGGGCGAGAAAGTTTGAGTGAAAGCAGGTACAGCTAACTATAAGTGAACGTTGAAGAAACTATCCACACAAAAAAAACGTGAATATTCGGAATGAAGTGCTTGAAGAAGTAATGATTTGACGTAGGAAATAATTACACTGATATTGTTTGAATTTAGTTACGGGCATTGATAATTTTTAATTGTGAGTAAAAGTATGATGTTATTTGATTAGGTACTAATAGTTTGTCATGATAACTTGGCGTGAAAATTGTCTTATCATGGCATAGCCGGAAGTTCTGTGATGGGGTGCGGCAGTGGTAGTGTTTTCGCTTGTTGGGGACCAAGACAATTAGTTCTGGCGAGGAAATAATAAACCGGCATCGAGAGGTCTGAACGGATGTGACGTCAGCGATGGTAGGTTGCTTTTCGCGGTAATTACAGGCGTTAAGATAAAGGAATGTGTGACGCGAGGCTGGTTGATGAGCACACACAGACCTAATGAGTATACTTAGACATGAAGCGTAATGAGAATGGCTCATGAAATATTTGAGTTACGCGTGACTGCAAGAATTAAATAAAATGCAGTTATTACAGTAGTTAGGCGCTAGTAGGACATTTGTAGTAGAGGAAAACATGTACAGTAATAATAGTAGGGTGAGAGTACAGTAGAGACAATGGCAAGGCGATTGGCCGCTACACTATTACAAAGTTGTGTGCTGCTATCCACTGACAAGTTTATACATCTTTATAAATAATATGCCTAACAAAAAAAAATTGCAGAGGAGAGTTGTCCCGACAAATAGTCTTAACAACGCATATTGTTTAGTGTCTGATTCCAAAGAGATCTCAAAATAGTAGACTAACATCGTTGAAACATCCAACTGTAGAATATCAGTACTAAAACGAATTTAGAGTTTGCACAGAGGCAAAACCCAAAGGCTTTTGGCATCACCCAAAACACGGGTGCTCATTTATTCACGACAAGGAGCCGAACAAACGGGTAAGCAATAATTTCGAGTGTGCGACGTTCATATATATTAATAAAAGTGCAGTGGGTAGTAGTGAAAGATAAGTGCAAAGTGTCTTTACAACAAACATCATGGGATCAACGTCAGTGATTTGTGGCCATTATATATCCCTGCCTAAATGCGCTAGGCTAGAAAGTACCGACTGCAAAAACGGGCAGTAGGAAGCCACACTCGAGCATACAATTCGAGCCACGATCACACGCAATGGCTAACTTCCAACAGGGCTAAATTTATGTCAATTATTAGGATCACCCATACATCATTTATACCTTTCAATTCTCAACATGAAACACCCATGCCGCATGGGTGTTTGTACATTTAATTGTAAACTTGATTTTTGTAAATATAGGATTTGTATGCTGCTGAATTTGGACAGAGCTGAAGTATTTCCAGCATATTTCCATAAACTACTTACTGGACTCTGGTAAAAACCGTGAACACACAAATGTGTATGTCTGTCTTGCCAGTCTGTAATCACTGCAAGGAGTTCACACCACCAATAACATAAACCTTATAACTAGACTAAAGTAGGTAATACATTTTACTCTTTCTTATCATGAACTATATGAAATATAAATTTTCAAAAATAATGTTGGCCAGCTACATGTTCTGTGGTGAGTAGTAAATATAACCGCGAAAACGGCATTCTAGAGTCACTTTTGGGCGGGGTGGGGGGTAGGGTGCGATGCTGCAATCTTGACTCAAGCGGCCGTACGGGGGTTCGCGCAGAAACGGGGAGCGGGGGGGGGGCGTATGGTAGTATGGGGGTCAGTGAGCGGAAAGCTTATACATGTTAATAGGTTATATAATTAATAAGGGTATTAGCAATTTCAATGCTTGGGGGGTGTTGCAACTTCGTTGCATTTAGTCATTTTCAATGTTGTGTCCTCTGAATGTTTTTTGGGGTAGTGACGAATAAACATTTATACGAATTGTATTGGTAATAACTTATGTGTAGTATCAAATATCAAAAGGCCCCACTCGGACACCTTCATGATGAATTTTCAGCCTCGATAACATTTCCTACGTTGCTCGCTGTTGATCAATTTCACATGTGGCATAAATTCAATTGTTTTTTTTTATTTTTATCCGATTGTTTTAATCAGTACCCTTGCGCTATGCTTTACTTACTCCTGCAGTATCTCCTCCATTCTTTTTTTCTATGCTGCGAGATATCCGACGAAGGAAAATAGATACAAAATAAACGGTTGACTGAATCATTACTAGAGAAGAACCACTTAGGAGTATAATTGACTCATTCGATGCTTGATTGGTGGATTCGTAGCGGTTGGGGTTGGGATATTGTGCCTGTTTTGTTCTGTTATGACTAAATATTCTTGTATAGGATCAGTGTGGTAGGCATGTTTTATATCTCATTTTGCACCCTTTGTGTGCGATTGACCCTGTATGGTACAAACCTGATATTGAATTTTAGGCAATGTTCTGTGTTTTCCATCTATTTATTTCATATGTATATATTATCTATAAGAGTAGTATGGTTTATTACTCTGATTATTGGCGAGTTGAGGTATGTATTGTGGGTTGATGCAGCAGCTACGGTCGAGAATCTTCCTACCCCATATTGCATTATCCAGTTTTGAAACAGTTATATCAGCGTTCCATTGACGCGGTTTTCCAATAGCAAAAATACCTGAACGATATGGATTTACTGTAAGTTAAAATATTGTGTTATGTATACTTAGTAATGATCGATTGATTTATGTTGTATTTGTATTGTTTCGGAATTTCGATTAGTTATCTCCTACAGTTATAGGCATTTTATGGTATTTCAGGTTTGCATCTTCCGCATTATTTCAGACATAATGGGTCGTTTGTTGCATCATTGTGGTAGTTCTATATGTATAAATGACATTCTGTTACGATTTAGCTGTGGTTACTTTAGTAAAAGAGATGTTAGTTTAACCCGGTTTTGGACTCAGTTGAGGCTAATTTTCTTCAGATTTTGTATGTACTGTAGCGTATTCGTGTTGAAGTATTCCACATCATTCACTATAGGTTCCAGTTATGTCGCCTGCATGTCTTGGTATCTTATTCACATTACTTGTTTGTTTGGTTACATGCTAGTTCATTCTTGTTCATCACGTTTTTAATGTATGTTTTGGGTATGGTAGAGAATTAATCTTCTTGCTTTGTTATAACTCGAAAGTTTTAGTATGTGTCTTTGAGTTTTTGTACGTTCTCTGTACAATTCCCATCTTCAATGCAATCTGTTGGTTATTTATGCAATTTAGGATATATTACGTATGTATTTACAATATAGAACATTATTAAATGTATAATTTAGTTACATATTGTTATTTTTTAGTGTTTTATATATCTTCTTTTACATCCTGATACAATATTTGACGTGGTTATTATAAATATAGAAGATCCCATTTGTTACAATCTTGATCTTGCTGTTAGGGAATTGTATGTTTATTCTAAGATCATTCTTCAGTATTCAGGATGAGTTAGAGAGTCCACTAGGCAAGAACCTCGTTCTGTTTATGCCTGTTTGTGTAAATAGACCGATTTACTAGGATGGACACCCATTGTAGTATAATTTTATTGTCGGTTATAGCAGAGTAGAGAATCTTATTTAGCTATTTATATATATATATTGTTGATGTTGTGTTTTTTTTCCATGAAAGTCATATGAATGTATGTTTAGGAGGTGTATGTCTGTACTGCATCTTTGTGGAATATTTGTAATTGAACCCTAGCAAGTGTATAGTGTAACGTTTAGATGATAATTTACTGGATTTACTGGATGGAGGGGGGTCCTAGTGGAGAGGGGATTTACACTCATTGGTTGTCATATTGGAGTTCATCTATGTTCAACGTGAATTATGTATGGCCTTGTCGATGTCGATCTTAATTTTTATGTGTTTATTAGTGTGGTTACGCAACAAGCTGCTATTCGTTGTAGTGATTTACTTATGTCATCAGTGAGCAGAAGCCTAGCTTTGTATGGCCACACACTCTCTGAGACTCATGTCAGGCCCATTCTCGACAACTGTACCTGTGTTTAGATTTTTCTTGGTTATATCCAGGATGTGACTTTGTTTGATGTTGTTCAGCGATGATGGACTAAAATGGTGTATGGTATGTCTGTGGTATCGTATCATGACTAGATGTTTCCTTTGAAGTTTGTTATATATTAGTGGTAGATTGCTGAAAAGTGACCTAGTAAAGCATTGTAGAGTTTATTGGTATGACACAGTGGGCTTGGATTTTTTGTTCTGCTAGAGGCATAGCATCAGGTAGGTCTAGGAATATGTTGTAGATTTGAATGGTATCGTAGTGAAAATAATATTATTCGCATGAAGTCAGTGTTAGATGTCAGATATTTTCGATGTGGCTGTTATGTTAGTATATGTTCTTAGTCATAAAACAGACCACCTTAGGAGTTAAAGTGCAGGATTATTTCTATTTTCATAAGATCGGTAGTGTTCATCGACATTGTGTATTGATTGACCATACACCTTTCCATAATTGAGTAGGATTTATCGTATGGGTGCGGTAGGATACACCGTAAATCGTACTTAATAGTTGTTGCTTAGGTTATAGTAGAGAATCTTTTTTTTTGATTGGTTATCATAGGAATATATCTGTAATCGATATAAATTTGCCTAATTTCATGGAATGTTGGGTATAAAATACGCTTAATTGGATGCAATGCTTCAAAAATTTAGTGTGTTTCACCTCTCGACATTGGATGTGGGTCCGGTTCCATGTTGTCTCGGAGAACTAATCTATCGGATTTGTGTTGAGTGTTAGTGTTGAAATTCATCAATAATTGAATATACATCTCAATTATGTTATCCAATCGCAGGTCTTTACTTGATGCTTATTCCAGCATGTCGTTCTTTTATAAATGTTTGTAAGCCGTTTGCAGTTTAGACACTTAAAAGTTATTGAGTAATTCAGGCTTCGTTATGAGATTGCGTTCTAATTCAGATTATCTGTCTTATATGAGCATCCACCAGATCCACTGTAGCATTTTTCACTATAGGTCTGTATTGTAGAGGAGCACTAAGCCTGACCCATCCTAACCTAATATTACCAATGATTGCATATATTTTTTCCCCGTTTTCATACTTATGGTAGGTATTTCTTCATTGATTTAAGCTTTATTCATATCAAATCAATTCACTTGACTCTGTTGTTTACCAATCTTTAGCAGATATGTTGTCTACATATAAATATTTTTTTTCACTTTGCCTGTTACAAGTCCAGTATTATCGACCAGTTTCGAGTGATGTTAGGTCATCGCTAGTTAGTAGACTGTAGAGTTCAAAACGTTTATGTAAGCTTACCCCATACGTCAGTGAGTGCTACGAGTGTTAAAGCGTTAGCAAGATTTATGTATGATTTTACTGTTAGAATAAGAATTTTTGTAGTGTTGGATGTGCTGCTCCTACCATTTTCGTCTATTATAACGAATATTGTGTAAATCCACTCCAACATATTTACTACAGATCTGCGTTGTAAGGTCTGCAATACACAAGACCTAGGATATAAACCATGTCTAAGGTACATAATTAGCGATATATATATA
>SDVV010008088.1:0-17389 GCA_016164225.1 Gammarus roeselii | reverse complement strand
TCTGTACCTGCTCCGTATCAGACCTGCCAGCGCTCTAAACCTGCACCGTATCAGACCTGCCAGCGCTCTGTACCTGCTCCGTATCAGACCTGCCAGCGAGTTGTACCTGCTCCGTATCAGACCCGCCAGCGCTCTAAACCTGCACCGTATCAGACCTGCCAGCGATCTGTACCTGCTCCGTATCAGACCTGCCAGCGAGTTGAACCTGCACCGTATCAGACCTGCCAGCGCTCTGTACCTGCTCCGTGTCAGACCTGCCAGCGCTCTGTACCTGCTCCGTATCAGACCTGCCAGCGCTCTGTACCTGCTCCGTATCAGACCTGCCAGCGCTCTAAACCTGCACCGTATCAGACCTGCCAGCGCTCTGTACCTGCTCCGTGTCAGACCTGCCAGCGAGTTGTACCTGCTCCGTATCAGACCCGCCAGCGCTCTAAGCCTGCACCGAGCCAGACCTGGCAGCGCTCTGTCTAGACATGGCTCCCTTCACGATCGTCTTATTTACATTGTTCAGTGAGTAGTAATGATTCGCATTCCGGGATGTAAGCATATTAAAAATTTAATGTGAGTAAAGGCATGGCTCGCTCTAACTAGGTGGTAGCCCTGTTCGTTGTCTAGGCACTCGTTGGCGTCCGGACATGTTCTATAGTATAATGATTATATGATATGATATGTGAAACAAGAATTAATTTCCCGAACGATTTTTGCCCCGTTTTGTTTTGTTAACCTTGATTGCCGCACAATACCTCCATTTTGGGTTGTGGTTATTTCTGCAGCAATATATGGTTAAGAACAACAATAATGGTGATTGGAAACAATTTACGGTCGACTGCAGGAGTTCGCCGTCCTTCATAATAATAGAAGATCATCGTAGCCTGAGTTCAGTATAATTCTTGGTTGTTTTTGAACTGGTGTTTGTAAAATGCGTCTACTGGGCTGGTCCATGGAAGTTTTTTGAAAACAAATAAAGGCGCGTCTGTTATCACCATTTTTAAAAATGTTCTAAGTCTGAATAATATAGTAATGTCTACTACCAAATAATATTGTGGTTGAACAACCAGAATCGAATAATTCCCGTAACGTTTTTGTCAGAAAATATATTGTTTTTTTCGAAACCTTCGTTCTCGTGCATATATACGTTTCATTCAAATTACATTGCAAGCCGTACTTCCTCTTGGAGATCGTATATATATATATATATATATATATATATATATATATGTATTTTTTAACTTCGACACTTTGCAAATAAAATTACGCGTGAGTTTACAAATGATACCAGAATCAGACTATGGGCAAATTCGTTTGCGTTGTTTTTAAGTACATTACATTTTCTGTCGTATTGACCGATCCAAAACACTAATTGGTTATGCATCAAACATGATTAATGCGTCCTGCTATGCTTCAACTTGTTTGCATTGAAGCCAGCTTATAGCTTAAGCATCGTGTTCCATGGAGACTGTGCTTGGCACGATTCGTACATATAGATACATTTCCTATGCACTCTGCCCTATTTTCAGAAGATTAATCCACAAAGTAATCGAAAATAGTATCTAGATACAGAACACTCACTCTGTAGCGAGCATCTTTAGCTGTGTCCAACAGCTCTTGAGCCTAACCACTACAAATTAGATCCGTCTCCAATTTATTGTACCTTTCTAAGAACGATCGTGTAAGATTTTTGGTCTTAGGTTACTGAAAGAAATTGAAAAAGAACAGACACCTATGAAACGAATGTCTGTGATGTGAAAAATCTCTTCACTGGCATAGGTGCTGAGACATGGTGTCAAAATTTTGAACTATAGTGGATACGAAGTTAAACCACCTATCGCATTAATTAGGTATGCATACCAGTACAAGGAGGCATTTGAGTGCTGTGATATAATTACTCGTTAGATCTTTATTTATGGTTCGCTAGCATATGTCCGTACTATCACGGTACCATAAATCATTACAATCCCGCTACCATTTGTTCTTCCATCACGCTAGCATAAGCCATACAATCACGACACCATACGGCAGTACACTCACGCTACCACATTTCCGGTTTATCACGCTACCATACGTTCGTACCATCACGTTACCGTACACCTGTACTATCACGATACCATACGCCCATCGCGTGTTTGGTTCGTTACTCGTACAACCTGCAGATGAAGCAACATTCTGTCACTATGGTGGTCAGTTCCGGTTGCATTCTACCGTCGGGGACCACATTTCTCCACTGGTCGAATTTGCAAAAGTATCAAACTCAGAACTCTGCAGGAAAAAACTTTCCAAATGCTGACCACCATCATGAGATTAAAGAAACGTTGGTGTTGCCAAATTTCATGAATTTTACTCTTCTTAGGATAACGCCCGAGCTCGGGTGGATATCAGCTGTCTAATCTAAGATTTCTAACATTTTAAATTTCATCGGTTGGAATGGATGCTGGGCGTGCTCGAGCATCCATGATAATGATGACCGCCAGAGTGATCTGGAAAGTTTATAGATAAATTTTATTGATATTCTGCATTGCGAGGTTCAACTGATCAGTAAAAATATGAGGAGGATTGTTTGGTGTGTGTAGCATTTCAATAAGTGAGGGTCTTCTGAGAAATCACGAGAAATTTATTACAATTCCGAGATTGGCAGAGAAGGAATTTGAAGGATACACACTTGAAGCACTGAGAAAAAAACTTTCTTCCAAAGGAACCTAGCTGCCAAGGACTATGGGATGTTTCGTATACAATAAAGACTGCTGATGAATTTTTAGTCCAAAGCAAAGCCCTTAATTTATACAAAAAAATTGGATCAATACAAGAGTCAATACTGTAGGAAAATAAAAGGTGCAATGATATTCGTCAAAGGAAACTTCTTGATTTGATATGCTTCGGCTTTGCCATCACATTTTCTAGATATTCGCAGGTCAAGGCACCTACAGACCAAGTGTATTATAAAGCAAAAATTCTACAGTACAGCGACACATGTTATATTAGTGAATCGAAACAAAATTATTTTGTCCTCGCTAAACGTATCAATCCTATACAAATTAGATTTGTATAATTTATTTAGCAGCTATATCAACGCCCATATAATAAAACTTGAAACTTTCATAAGTTGAATGAGTATTTTTTTTTAGTTGAATTTGTTGTTTAAAATTATCAGTGATTTTAATTTATTTCGCTACTGCACAAGGGCTACAGTAATACTTCCACTTGTTGGAATTGCTGTAGATGCCAGTTGCTCGAGTACGGAGCAATTCTTCCACGGAGTGGTATTGCTGTAGATGCCAGTTGCTCGAGTGCGGAGCAATTCTTCCACGGAGTGGTATTGCTGTAGATGCCAGGTGCTCGGGTACGGAGCAATTCTTCCACGGAGTGGTATTGCTGTAGATGCCAGGTGCTCGAGTGCGGAGCAATTCTTCCACGGAGTGGTATTGCTGTAGATGCCAGGTGCTTGGGTACGGAGCAATTCTTCCACGGAGTGGTATTGCTGTAGATGCCAGGTGCTCGGGTACGGAGCAATTTTTCCACGGAGTGGTATTGCTGTAGATGCCAGGTGCTCGGGTACGGACCAAATTCTTCCACGGAGTGGTATTGCTGTAGATGCCAGGTGCTCGGGTACGGAGCAATTCTTCCACGGAGTGGTATTGCTGTCGATGCCAGGTGCTCGGGTACGGAGCAATTCTTCCACGGAGTGGTATTGCTGTAGATGCCAGGGGCTCGAGCACGGACCAATTCTTCCACGGAGTGGTATTGCTGTAGATGCCAGGTGCTCTAGTGCGGAGCAATTCTTCCACGGAGTGGTATTGCTGTAGATTCCAGGTGCTCGGGTACGAAGCAATTCTTCCACGGAGTGGTATTGTTGTGAATGGATTCAAGTAGAAGTCGTCTATGCTAAACGCTCGTGTAAGGATTGTTACCGCGTTCAAATTGTCTTTAAAGGATATAAACAAACGTTGTTTTATCATGTTAACAAGAACCGCGTCAAACGCAAATTACTCCAACATGTATGAAGATTAAACGAGTGAATTTCCAAGTACAAATAGCCTAAGTCGGAAGAATAATATTTGAATTCTAAGTATAAGTTTGTTGTTCGAATATTTAACATAACGACTCATAATACAAGATGAGTGGATGAAAAAGTTTGAAAAAAATTGTTTTACATAATAGGATACCATGCAACGAAAAGAATCGCCATCAATAGTTCAGGATGACATCTTCTATTGAACGATTCATGTTCTCTGAAAACAGTGGCTCACCCAAAATTTGTTGAAGTGAGGAAAGAACACTCTTAACAAATATGCTCTCCCACGTACAATGTAATTGGCGTTTTATAACCAATTAAATGCCAAAGGGGAGGGCCATATGGTACAGAGACCCACCTCCTCGGTGCGCCACCGTCGCAAAACTACGTGCATGATTTTTATTCAACACTTTTTGCTACGAACGATTATTTGATGCAGATGTTGCACGGGAACATGTTCTTCAGAGCTGAGCTCCCAACATTTTGTTTCTTGGCAGTCGTAGTCTCTGCGGAGCTTTCTCACGCTAAAGAGCCGTTGAACCAAGGACACGACCCAGCTCAGGCACCAGACCAAAGGCTAGGAGTGAAGAAGGATCCATCGCTGCTGAACGCGGGGGAGGACACCGAGACCGCTCGTCACAGTCCTGACGACATAGATTTCGAACTCTATAGGTGGGTTTGAGATGCATTTTCTTTACAGGGGGCTGCTGCTTCTATACTGGCACGGCCAGTCGGTTGCCACTCAGCCTCCCGGTATGTTCTTCTGGGTCAAGCTTTAAAAGAATTATTTTCCCCAGCAGCAGCAGCTGGTGCTGTATATGTGACGCTTCTAGCCGGTATACAATCACAGGACCTTAACTACGGGTAGTGAACTGGAACGTTTTAACAAATAATGTTGGAACGTTTAAGGCTGACCGTCAATAGCGATTGTAAGTTTACCCCGGGTAAGGGCGCCAATGGCGCTGTCGCGAACCCCAGCGAGAAGCGTTATAATTCGTAACTATGGCTGCAGCGTGACGTCATGGGGCTGACGTCACGTCACGTCATGGAGCTGACGTGACGTCATCAACTGCGAATGCCTCCCATACTTTGAGACTTGTTTTCAATTTGGTTGACAATGAAAGCGTACATCATGAATGCATGCATACATTTCATAGAATGCACCAAAGTGACTCCTGGGGATTCCTAGGAGTTGATAAATTTGTATTTTGAAAGCAATTGTAGAGTTTCAGTATATCTGTTTCAAATATCTGTTTCGGTATCCATGCAAACCCGCCGTTTAAAGGCCGTTTGTGGTTTCGAAGTATCTGTATTAGCATCACATACAGTATCTGTTTCGACCAAAATTAGGGCATCAGCGCAACTCCAGTTCAATAAGCACTAAACTTACCGACTTCAGAAGGCGCAGTTAGTAACCTCAAACATTAAGCCCTCTAATAGATTATCACTTTTTGGGACAATTGTCTTTTACAGCAACGTAAGTGTTGGTCCAGCCTTTCTGTCTGCATCCGCCCCAGCCTCCTTCACCCCCTTCAACTCTCGGCTCCCCCTGGTGGTGGTGATACACGGCTTCTCCACCACCAGCACCTACCTAGGCTTCTTAGAGGAAATAAGGGATGAGCTCTTCAAAAAGGTCGGTATGGAGGTGACTGTTTAAAAAAACTTCACCGATTGCCAAATACTTAATTTGACAATTGCCAACCCCATCACTAATTTCCAAATTAATTGGTATATTTTATTTTTTTAATTACTGCCATTACTGATGGCATCGGACAACACAGAGCGTCCGACAACGCCTTGGTTGTCGTACTTGAATATCTAATTACAATGAACGTGTTTGGAGCCACGTTGGATAATGTACACTGTGTAAAACTGACTTCGAATCTTTCGTTTATTTTGAGATCAATATTGCTTGTTAGTTTGTCTCACGACATTCTATTGTAAAAGTCGCTGGTTTATAAAAAAGATCAGAAATTTTACTTAGCCAGTTTCTCCCACCGCAATCCGCTGTGAGCTCCGCACTGTGTTCACGTGAACGCTGAAGAACTGTGTTCACTTGAACGCTCTGCACTGTGTCCACGTGAACGCTGAAGAACTGTGTTCATTTGAACGCTCTGCACTGTGTTCACTTGAACGCTGAAGAACTGTGTTCACTTGAACGCCCTAAACTGTGTTCACTTGAACGCTGAAAAACTGTGTTCACTTGAACGCTCTGCACTGTGTTCACTTGAACGCTGAAGAACTGTGTTCACTTGAACGCTGAAGAACTGTGTTTACTTGAACGCTCTGCACTGTGTTCACTTGAACGCTGAAGAACAGACTAGCTTCCGACAGTCGATTAGAACCCATAGGACAAGAAATGGCTGAGTCCTGCGATTGTGACTTCTGTCATATTTTGAAATCTATGTTTTGAACGAATGGGTCTCCATCACCATCTGTGGTGCAAATGTTTTGGGCATCTCCTGGTGATGAAAAGATTATTGGCCTCGCCAAACACGTGCAAAACATTTCCTTTTGAATTTAAATGAAAATTAGGAGTTTAAAACGGGATCTGTGGTGCAAAATAATTGGTAAACGATAAAAATGAACAGAAATGCGAAATTATTCTTCTTCTCTTTATTTCTAAGCTTGGTGCAAACTTCGTTCTACGATAAATTGTCTATACTTCGTTCTACGATCCATTGTCCATACTTCGCTGCTCTACGATCCATTGTCCATACTTTGTTTTACGATCCATTGTCCATACTTTGTTCTTCGATCCATTGTCCTTACTTTGTTCTACGATCCATTGTCCATACTTCGCTCTACGATCCTCTGTCCATACTTTGTTCTACGATCCATTGTCCATACTTTGTTCTTCGATCCATTGTCCTTACTTTGTTCTACGATCCATTGTTCATACTTTGTTTTACGATCCATTGTCCATACTTTGTTTTACGATCCATTGTCCATACTTCGTTCTACGATCCATTGTCCATACCTCGTTCTACGACTCATTGTCCATACTTTGTTCTACGATCCATTGTCCATGCATTGTTCTACGATCCATTGTCCGTGTAATGCCGTTGTTCAAATCCTAATTCCAGGCGAGAAAGTGCCGGCTTCTCTGCTACAGCTTAAACCAAAAACGAAGGTCGTCTTTCGTTAATGTAAAGTGACGATTTTTTTTTATTCAAGATTGAAGATTAGGAAAAATCTTCAATTATAATTTCCGCTCGTTATTTGAACGCAGCGGATTTTTTTTCGTTATATAGTGCATTGAGGAGCTTTATCCAGACATAACACCGTAAGAAATTTATATTAGATATGCAACTCTACGTGGCTAAAATAGGTTTATTTTTTCAATTGTTGACGACCCGTGAACGCATTTCCTTTCGCTGCGATACCTCTTGGAGTGTTAATATCTTATTCTCGTAGGGCCAATACAACGTGTTATTGGTACGCTGGACGAAGCTGTCTCAAAACAAGCTGTACAACGTCGCCGCTGGGAATGTGCTCTACGTTGGGGAACAGATCGCCGCACTGCTGCAGGCACTCGAGGTATTCCCATTCCGATGACTGTTCTGAATCCTGTTCACTTACTCTTAGAGATGGGCATAGTCGTGATCTGGAGATCAGATCGTGATCATAAAAATCGAAATACGGGATTTGATCTTGATGTTGATCACTGTTGTTAGTGGGGAACTTGATCTTTCTTGATGTTGATCAATGATGTTAATGAGGAACCTGATCTTTCTTGATGTTGATCAATGTTATTAGTGGGAAACTTGATTTTCAAGATCAAGCTCCCCACCCTTTTGCAACTGACATTGATTACAAAACTAGCATACACTTTTTGTGAGGACATATTTTTGTCTGAGAATGACCCACCCCCCGCTGCTTCAAAATTGACAAGCAAGCGTAAAATACTTTAATTTATCCATCGAAAAATAAATCCAAGAAAGTATTTAGTTTGTTGTTTAGTTAGTTTTCTAGACTGTTGTTTACTTATATATCGTTTAAAAGCTCTTTTGCGAACACACCACAATCAGATTGAGAGAGTTCACCGAAATTCAAGTATTTCTGGATTCAAATGTGATTTTAGTATGATTGAAAGACATCTCCTGAAGGTGAGAAGTTATCATAGCATGCAATAAATAACTAGGAGAAGTCTTGTGGAGTTCTTTAATTTGGTAATGAGAATTCAGTGAGGTTGAGCTTGTTTTACTTATGAGAAAATACGTTTGCTGCACTTTCCTCAGTCCCACGAGCGATGGCAACTTCCTCACCCCAGCTTGCACCGGTAGCCTTTTGTTGTCCCACAACTGGCCTTACATCATTACTGAGAGACCGGCCAGAATGTTCCAATCGGGGTCAGGTAGCCTCGACCCTACAACCTCCAACATCCAATGGAAGTCTATTGTGAGGAGAGGCCGACACTCGGCCCAATCTGCCACCGAGCTAGTTAAAATTATAGTTCTTTTAGATTTGTTTTTAATTTTTTTGAGACATAAAATGAACAGTATCCTCTCCTACCAATTTTGACAGGATCACAATGGGCAATTCACCAATGGAAAGGCTTGTAAACACTTTTTTTCTGTCAAACTTTCCCATGGCGAGACTCAACCCTGTTCCTGTTCTCTATGTGTGAACAGTCTGACACCTGTTTTCCTCATCAAACTGCAAGCATAATTAACATGGTTAAATTCTCTTACAGACGATGCTGGAAGCATGGTTATTCCTCTGTTTTCATTTTTTGAGATGAGTATTGAAAATGGGATGAGTATTGAGGAGGAAAACAATATTTTTCTTCATTACCGAATCACTGACACACAAAGTAGGAATGGGGTGATAAAAATCCCAAACCGAGTCCTTCGTATGTTTTTACTTCCCAAACAGCGCTTTTCCACTTACTCCACTCACAGTCTGTCTTTATCAGGTGTCAGCAGGTCTGGTGAGAACCTCCGTCCACCTCGTGGGTTTCAGTCTGGGGGCGCATGTGGCGGGGCACGCAGGGAGGCTCTTCCCGGGACTGGGCCGCATTACAGGTAGGTAATTTATCGCTGAATTATCTATATAAGATTTGATTACTTCTAACACGTATATTTTCCTCAAAAGGAGTCAGATTACGAATTATCCAACCCTACTGTAAATATTTAGATGTTTTTTTGACGGTGACTGACCGACCTTACCCAATCATTCAATAACCTCCGCTTGTCGCATCACCCGCTCATTCAATAACCTCCGCTTGTCGCATCACCCGCTCATTCAATAACCTCCGCTTGTCGCATCACCCGCTCATTCAATAACCACCTCTTGTCGCATCACCCGCTCATTCAATAACCTCCGCTTGTCGCATCACCCGCTCATTCAACAACCTCCGCTTGTCGCATCACCCGCTCATTCAATAACCTCCGCTTGTCGCATCACCCGCTCATTCAATAACCTCCTGTTGTCGCATCACCCACTCAGTGCCACCTTTCTTGGGATGAGCAAAGTTCACGGGCCGCACGGAGCAGGGTGGGCACTGCCCACTACCCACCCAAAATAAACTAATAAAACCCACATAAAATACACAATTCAAAACCACCTAAAAATCCGAAATCAAGAGAAACTGTAAGTATTACACTAATTTGTTTACAATTTACAAACAAACAGGAAAGTATATGAGACAAAGAGAAGACATAAACATATTAAGTTTATAAATTACTTCAGTATTGTTGAATAATATGCATTAAACGGCTTATACCTAGTATGCTACACGTTGTAGGCTAGTATAGGAATTTAGGAATCACTAATTATTTTTATTTGATATTGAATAATCAAGAAATTGAAGACCCATTTGGGACCCTCTCAAGGCTAATCTAATATTAGCAATAGACTTAATCAGTCATGTGACTTATTGAATAGCCGAGACTCGTGTCACTCATCATTCATCACTTAAGTTAATTTATAAATAGATCTCGAATTGCAAAATTATAACTATCAATTAACCTTATCAATTATTCTAAAACTTTGTAAAAGCCAGTCTCCATGGCCGATAGTCCTGGCCCCTATCACTATTTGGCTGTAAAAGTCCAAGCTTTTCACAATTTTATTCAATTTTCCCCAATAAAACCCAATTATGCTCAGGAAAAACTTTTTGCCAAAAAAAAGGTGCTTAGGCATCTTTAATAAAGCCCGTTTTTTTCCCGCCCTGGCACGGAGTCGCGACTCCACACCCTTATCTCCCATAAGACTGCCCTCATCTTCATTCGTAAGCAACTCATATTTTCTCCCTCATTCTGAATTTACTTGCCTTTCATCCGACTTATTCCGATCTCATGCTTAGTCCACATTTCCTTAAACTCATCTCTTTCTCAGGTCTTGAACACTCTGCTAATAGTCGTTGCCCACTGATTCTAAATGTTCAACTTCCGTAAGCTCAAAAAGAACTTCCAAGTTGTGTTCTTTCTGTTATGCAACATCTGTCAATGACTCTTTTTTTTATCTTCTCATAACTTTTGCTGTTATTTTGCGTAGGATTTCCTACAGTCTGGATTTTTTAAGCATGGGATTCCCATTTTCACCCAGTTCTTCAACTTTCCAGTAGTAGCCCCTCTAGGCATCTGTTTGGTTCACGCGCCGCACGATGTAACGGCCCAACCTTTTCCCTCTTCAGACTCTTCTATTCTTCACCGTACATCATTTCCTTTCCTCTTGTATCCTCAATTTATTCAACCTATTTACCTCATTTGCACCTTATGTTTTATTTACATTTGTTTAACTCTTCTCAAACTCCCTATTAACAACTCTGCCAATATGTGGTGTACGCACGCACGCCGGTTCTAACTATTCTTGATTTGTGTGCCTTATAATAGCCAAGTTACTCTTTTTTTGTGTGGAACCTTCTCCTACAACTATTATTCTTTGTCCTGTCATTGTGGCTGTATTCCTGCGTAAAATTACTTACACTGTGAGTAGATCTCATGCATTGGATTCTCGTTGTCTGTCTCCCCTTCATCTTTCCTCTCAGCATGTGTTGGGGCGCATGAACCCCGAAGCCTTAAGGACGTCTGCGATTCCTTGGAGCTCTGGATAAGAGTAGGTAGCGTGTTTATCCTCCTTACTGCCACCCGGGGATAGCAGGACCATGTGGAATCACACATTACGAGTTCCTGCACCTTCTGTGGCACCTGTACATACCACTGACGGACGCCGCGTATAGAACATTGGCTTTACGCAGTAGTAAACCTAACTGAAAAAAAAAATAACGATGCAGCACTGTTCATTGGTTTGACATTCGAGACCAGAAGGACGATGGCTCCAGCTCGCCAGAAAGCCTCGTTACTGAAGTCTAATCTTGGCGCCAGAAGGACGCTAGCTCCAGCGCGATGGGAAGCTTCTGCACTCTAATCTAATCTGGGTTCAAATTTTCTTCAACGTTCCTCGAATACTCTTCCAATAAATTTTACTTGCGCATACACACGCGCACACAGACACCGTCCCATAATATTCTTCTTCCGCGAGAAAGAAGAATAGTTGCTCCTACTTTTATGCAACCATTTCCAACAACTCCTCGTTCTCTTTTTTTTCTTCTTTCTATTTTTGCAGTTCTCTTGCGCGATATTTCCTACACTGAGGGTTGATGTGATGCATGGTCTTACGGTTTTCTGCTTCTTCTCCATCTTCCCTCTGCAGGTTTTGGAGCGCGGGTTGTCCCTGAGACCTTGAGGATGACTGCGAAGTCCGGGGACTGTTGAGCTGAGTAGGTAGTGCATTAATTATCCGTACTGCCACCCGAGGATTGATGGGACCATATGGCATCTGCATCTTCGAAGTTACCTCATGCGGCAGCCGTGCATGCCTTTCACGTGGTAAAGAACATTGGCTCTACGCAGTAGCAGACCTAATTCCAACATTTGAAAAAGTATCCTAACGTGATGAAGCACTGATTGCTGGCTTGACGTTCGAAGCCAGAAGGACGCTGGCTCCAGGGCGATAGGAAGCCGCATGCCTCTAATCAAATGTCCTTTAGTAGGTGCTGGATTGCAATTGCATCAGTTATCTTTAGGACAACTGCGAGTCCTTAGGGCTCTTGAGCGGGCAGGTGAATGAGTACTCTTCTTGCTGCCAAACGGGGAGTGATGGGCCATGTATGTGGCCTGAGCCCTTTATAAAAGTTTATTGTACATTCTTTTGGCGTTCTTACATACCTTGGACCTTTGCAGCGTATTTGACATTGATTTCGCGTGATTGTAAATCACGGTTGACAGTAAGAAGGGAAAACCTAATTTGTAGGGGTGTTTGAAGTTGAGCACGCAGTCTTCGCCAGCACTCTGATTTTTGCATGAGAAAATTTGCGACTCAAACCATTTTCCGAAATAATTTATTGACGATCATCTTACTGGCAGACTAATTCGATAAGATAAATAACTACATGAATGATAACAATACAGAGGAAACTAATTATTGAGAGAACTTGGTTTCATCACGAATAAATTTTAGCAAACACTTTGATTGGTGTTCATCTTTATACCGTATCGTATGAATGATGGCTTTTAACAAAGCCATTTCTCGCCCGTAATAATTATGTTCTTTGGATTTTATGATTAATTGAAGTTTGTAGGTATTTCACTAGACTTGTGCATGTGTAGAGAACTATAAACTTGTTGCATTATCCGCTTTCGAAGATAGAATAAACATGGCGGGAAGCTCATGCGCCTGGCTCGTTTGAAAGTGAATGCGCCCAGCTGTTTAGGGATAAGAATGCGGACGGTGATTGCTCTCCTCTTTTGTAGTGCTCAACATCTTTATCAAGTCTGTGCGCTCAAACGTAATTGAATAGACGTTTTATGATAATTTAATGTGCAATGGGGAAGGGCCATGACACCATGCCTTCCCGCGCTACTGAAATCTCTATTGACACGCTATTCCAATCCTACCGCAGGTCTGGACCCTGCCGGGCCCCTCTTCAACTTTCACGGTCCTGAGGAAATCCTTGACAAGACCGACGCAGACTTCGTGGACGTGATCCACACAGACAGCGGGTCTCTGGTGGACGGTCATCTCGGTTATCAGGGCGACCAGGGCCACGTTGACTTCTTTGTGAACGGAGGCAGCGAGATGCCGGGCTGCGAGAGGCTGCTGGTCACCCTTCTCGGCTCCTTGGGCTCGGAAGATGATCGTGAGTAGCGGAACTAGTGACGCGCCTGCCTGGTCTCGATCATCCCTTTACTGATGAGCTGGTTCTGGACTTTGTTCAATAATGTGTGAGATTCCATATTCGAAAGGAATGGAACCCTCCTTTGGCTGGTGAACCCCATTTAAAAAAATCATGGATGAGCCTCTGAGCGGAATCTTTCGGAGCTATATAGATGTTCAGAACAATGTTACATTTTGATATTGACATTGTGCTATCACAATGACCATTCTTATGGGCAACATCGTATTACGCTGTCTAAAACACATCCCTGCTGAAGTGACTCTAACCCAAACCAGCAGGTTACATATAATATTTTCTGCTCTAAATTCCCGAGTAAACTAACCTAGAAAGTTTTCGTTAAAATGAAAACACAAGCCGCCTGGTGAACACGCGGCTGTCTGCAACCCTTGAGCTCCTACACTTCATCTGCATTGGAAATAATAAATGGCATGTGGAATATTTCCAATACAGAAGGTTGAATGTTTACGAGCTGAAAGTTTTGAGGGCGAAGAGCAGAGTGACGAAGAGGGATAGAAATGATGACGTTTTTCGAATGAGAATTGGACTGTTGAGGAAATTAAAAGACAGTAGTTTGACGTGTTCTGAGGTAATAAGCGTAGTCCATAGTTGGAGTGAATGGATGGTGTGAAGAAGCCGCTAGGGAATAGTCATGAATGCGGAGGTATCCAGAGTGTGCAACAGATTGGCCCGGGTGGCGAAGGATTGTGAATGCATACGTTTTGACGCGGTCCCGATGCGTTAGGCTGTCGCGTTGAAAAACAGGGTGGACGTGGGTGGCGAAGTGCCTGGAAACTATGACGCAGATGGGTTGAACCATTGAAAGCTGTTGGGTCCTGTTGCTGACGCAGATTTTTTCTCTACTGCGAACTCACAATGCGTGTTGTGGGCCCCTGGCCCACAACGCGCATAACTTCGGACACTATACGCGCCCAATTTTCAGTTCTTTATCGGGTATCTAAATTTGTCATATGAAAGTATCCATGTTTCATCAACTAAATTATCTACTGTAGCGAGCAAATATTCGTTTATGGTCAGTCCGTAACCGGAAAAAAATAATTCAACTTTCCCCGGTGGAATTTAACTTCACATAAAAATTTCTTACGGTACTATGTGTGGACAAAGCTTCTTAATGGGTAATATTAATCAAATTTTCGAAGAGTTCAAATAGAGAGCGGAAAATGGACATTGAGAATTTCATTTAGTTTTTATTCACGAACGAATTTTCACTAGTTACTGTACGTCACTACGGATTGTAAGAAGTCCTATCGTTTCGGTATTCGCATTAAAATTTAACCTTTGCGAATCTTTTTTGAACACATGCCCAATGGCAAACACGAATAAAACTATTCTCAAAGTCGTTGAATCTTTCTTTCAGACGCGAAGTAAAATTGTTGTTGACAGTTTAATTTTTCAACATGTACTCTGAATTAATTTTATATAATCCTTCTGATGTATTGGATGAATGCTTGAGAATTATGGATGAATGCTTGGGAATTATGTTGCATGAAACAGAATCAGTTTCGAAACTTGCCTACGTCACTTGCCCACGTCGCTTGCCTACGTCACTTACCTACTTCACTTGCCTACGTCACTTGCCTACGTCACTTGCCTACGTCACTTGCCTACGACACTTGCCTACGACACTTTCCTACGACACTTGCCTACGACACTTGCCTACGACACTTGCCTACGACACTTGCCTACGACACTTGCCTACGACACTTGCCTACGACACTTGCCTACGACACTTTCCTACGTCACTTGCCTACGTCACTCGCCTACGTCACTTGCCTACGTCACTTGCCTAGGTGTGAGCAATTCAAGAACCCAACTTTTTAGGAACTTCGTTTGCCTTCGTCTTTGATGCGGTTTCTGTTCAAATTAATTTAGTATTAGTTATGTTCAAATCCATTCAAGTGTGTATTTCATAATCATTGATGGTGCATTGCCTACACAATGTTTCATTGTGTGGAAATATCTGATCGGAACACTTCCGTCGTGAAATAACCACTTAAACTTGCAATCGGTATAATAATTTGAGCTCTGTTAATAACTAGACCATTTCAATTTTGTCGCATTCAAAATTTTGAAATTGATTTGTGGAATATTTTTTAGCATAGAAGAATTTAGCACTTTTGCTGAATGATTGCATTGGTTTAAAAAAGCCTATTTGAAATATGGTGGTTGACCAGATAACGACCCGACTGCAAGACCAGCCTTCAGTTTTACATGTTGTGAATGCGAGTCTTGGTAAGGCCACTGCCGTCTGGGGGCATGGGAATGGAGCGGCCTGCTTCCCTGCTGAATATAACTACATTCAACCCAAGTTGGAAACAACTGTAGTTTTTTACATCCAGATATGGTATTTTATTGAAAATCGATCGTTAACCGGAGCAAATGCAATACTTTGAAAATCATTTACAATCATTTAAGATTAATATCTAAGTATTGCTGAACATGTACATTGGAACACGCACTATTGAAATATTTATTTGTACATCAATGAAATCGCTTTGTGGAAATATAATACAAATTACAATACGTAACGCTTAGCTGAGTTTTTGATGTTCATTATGGGATAGTTTAAAAACGACCCGACGAGACATGAACCTGTTTATTGTTATGAAGCCGCGTTCTAATTTTTGATGCAGACGAAACATGAACCTGTTTATTGTTATGAAGCCTCGTTCCAATTCTTGATACAGACGAGACATGAACATAACTATTGTTATGAGGCAGCGTTCTAATTCTTGATGCAGTCGAAACATGAACCTGTTTATTGTTATGAAGCCGCGTTCTAATTCTTGATGCAGACGAAACATGAACCTGCTTATTGTTATGAAGCCGCGTTCTAATTTTTGATGCAGACGAGACATGCATTAACATGTTTATTGTTATGAAGCCTCGTTCTAATTCGTGATGCAGACGAAACATGAACCTGTTTATTGTTATGAAGCTGCGTTCTAATTCTTGATGCAGACGAAACATGAACCTGTTTATTGTTATGAAGCCGCGTTCTAATTCTTGATGCAGACGAAACATGAACCTGTTTATTGTTATGAGCCGCGTTTTAATTCTTGATGCAGACGAAACATGAACCTGTTTATTGTTATGAAGTCTCGTTCTAATTCGTGATGCAGACGAAACATGAACCTGTTTATAGTTATGAAGCCGCGTTCTAATTCTTGATGCAGACGAAACATGAACCTGTTTATTGTTATGAAGCCTCGTTCCAATTTTTGATACAGACGAGACATGAACATTACTATTGTTATGAGGCAGCGTTCTAATTCTTGATGCAGACGAGACATGAACATGTCTAATGCTACAAGGCCTCGTTCTAATTCTTGATTCTGGCGATGCATGAACATGTCTAGTGTTATGAGGCATCGTTCTAATTCTTGATGTAGACGAGACATGAACATGTCTATTGTTATGAGGCATCTTTACCACTCTTTAATCGGAATTTAAACCCTGTTACTCATGGGAGCAGCAAGGTTTGAGTGTGTGCGTGTTGAGCCATTCCATGTCTTGCCCGTCAGACCGGCGTTCCTCGAGTTTTGCATTCTTTGAAGTGGGTTGGGGTGGATGGATTATTAGTCATTTTATTGATCATTAACACTTTATTTTAGTATTTTAGTATTTCTTATTTCGTGAGCTCGATTATTTATCTGTGCCCTTTTTTCATGGTGATCAATTTTGGATTAGTTATTTAATTATGAATCGTTAGACGCCCGCAGGGGCTCTGGGTGGATTCGTGCGACGACTTCGCGTTTGGGGCCCTGGTGGAGCGCGACGAAAACTACTACTCCTCTACGTTGAACCTACTCTGAATCTACGTTAAACCTTCTCGGTATCTGTTAAACCTACTCGGTATCTACATCAAATCTACTCTGTATCTACGTTGAACTTACTCTACAACCACGTTAAACCTACTCGGAATCTACGTTGAACCTACTCTGAATCTACGTTGAACCTACTCTGAATCTACGTTGAACCTACTCTGAATCTACGTTTAATCTACTCCGAATCTACGTTTAATCTACTCCGAATCTACGTTGAACCTATTCTGAATCTACGTTGATTCTACTCTGAATTTACGTTGAACCTACTCTGAATTTACGTTGAACCTACTCTGAATTTACGTTGAACCTACTCTGAATCTACGTTGAACCTACTCTGAATCTACGTTGAACCTA
>SDVV010008087.1:0-17390 GCA_016164225.1 Gammarus roeselii | reverse complement strand
CAATCGACCGTTTACTTTCTTTATCAACAATCAACAATCGACCGTTTACTTTCTTTATCAACAATCAACAATCGACCGTTTACTTTCTTTATCAACAATCAACAATCGACCGTTTACTTTCTTTATCAACAATCAACAATCGACCGTTTACATACTTTATCGCTTGCTCCTTCTCCGCCTGACCCTTCCTCAGCCCTTTCACCTCTTCACCCACCCCACCTAACGGCATCGTCCATCCTTGCTCTCCTCACCACAAGTTTCACCTTTTTCTCTTATTTATATTGTTGTCATTGGCCACCACAAACTTTTTCAGCAACCCCTCCTTAATAGTTCATTTACTCTGCGTTACCGCCATTTTAGTCTCATCGTCACACCACTACCCCCGCTCATGCAGCGCCGTATCTCAACTCCGTATCTCAAAACGTCCCCCATTCTTCCTCAGCATTCTCTAGGCCTTTTCCTACCACAGGGTCAAATTCTTCCCTCAACGCCTGCTGGAATTCTTCAGCTCTGCTTGACACATTCAAAGCACTCACCATCACTACTTTTTTTTCATCCTCCCACTCTTCTTGCTCCTCTTCTACGCCGTCACCACTCTCAATATTTCTTCTACCAGTTGAACCTCCTCTCTCAGTACCCGCACATCCAACAGCTTCTCCATCACTCTTCTCGAAATCCACCCATCACTGCACAACAGCCATCTTAACCCATGTGCACTTGTGGATATCTCACGTCTGGAACAAGCTGTTTTCCACCACACTCTCTCGCTCCATGCACTAACCTGTCAGGTTTTATCCACTGTAATTTCTGTCGGGAACGCCTTACCTCCAGTAACACCACGTCGTATGGAGATATAAAACTCTCAATACACTCATTCAAAAATGTTCCCTCTCTTCTCTTCCTCACCCCTCTCGCTACTTGTATTCTATGCTCTCACAGATGCACATCTTTCTATAACTAACTTAACCTTTTCCCACATCATTCTAGGGAACACTTCCTTCCACTCCGTAACACTATTAGCCAATCAATCACTCAATAACAACACCGCATCTTCTTTTGTCCCACCTTCCTCTACACCCGAGTTCCTTCCACTCCGTAACACTATTAGCCAATCAATCACTCAATAACAACACCGCATCTTCTCTTGCCCTACCTTCCTCTACACCCGAATTCCTTCCACTCTGTAACACTATTAGCCAATCAATCACTCAATAACAAAACCGCATCTTCTCTTGTTCCACCTTCCTCTACACCCGAGTTCCTTCCACTCCGTAACACTATTAGCCAATCAATCACTCAATAACAACGCCGCATCTTCTCTTGTCCCACCTTCCTCTACACCCGAGTTCCTTCCACTCCGTAACACTATTAGCCAATCAATCACTCAATAACAACACCGCATCTTCTCTTGTTCCACCTTCCTCTACACCCGAGTTCCTTCCACTCCGTAACACTATTAGCCAATCAATCACTCAATAACAACGCCGCATCTTCTCTTGTCCCACCTTCCTCTACACCCGAGTTCCTTCCACTCCGTAACACTATTAGCCAATCAATCACTCAATAACAACACCGCATCTTCTCTTGTTCCACCTTCCTCTACACCCGAGTTCCTTCCACTCCGTAACACTATTAGCCAATCAATCACTCAATAACAACGCCGCATCTTCTCTTGTCCCACCTTCCTCTACACCCGAGTTCCTTCCACTCCGTAACACTATTAGCCAATCAATCACTCAATAACAACACCGCATCTTCTCTTGTTCCACCTTCCTCTACACCCGAGTTCCTTCCACTCCGTAACACTATTAGCCAATCAATCACTCAATAACAACACCGCACCTTCTCGTGCCCCACCTTCCTCTACGCCCGAGTTTCTTCACTTATCACACCAAAAACACATTCGCCTCTTCCTTTCAACTTTGTCTGACACAACAGTAAAATACCAAACTTCCTCTTCAAAAACTACTCACCACTTTCTCTCCTCTTTACTTCATCCGTACTACAACCACGTACAACTAGTGACCATAACTAGAGGGTTCGGAGAGGCGTAGACTAGTGACCATAGCTAGAGGGTTCGGAGAGGCGTGGCCTAGTGACCATAACTAGAGGGTTTGGAAAGGCGTGGCCTAGTGACCGTAACTAGAGGGTTCGGAGAGGCGTGGTCTAGTGACCATAACTAGAGGGTTTGGAGAGGCTTGGCCTAGTGACCATAACTAGAGGGTTCGGAGAGGCGTAGACTAATGACCATACTACGATACCCTGGTCCCTAAGCACCAGCGCTTATGGATAATTCCAGGTATTTATTCGCGCATGGCCTATAGTCAAATGACTCACGCCTTGCAGCAACTCACAATATTGCCTGTCAGCAAAACACATCGGTTCGAAAGTGAAAAATTTACTCCATTCGGGTATCGTGTTTAGTTACAGGTTCCCGAGACACAGGCTGATCAAATGTGAAACCGGTTTGCAATTAGTCTCAGCTGGTGCCTAGCTATAAATTCATGAATTGAACGTGATGGGATTAATCTCTGAAACTCAAACTACTTTTCACTTCGGTAACAAAATTGCTACTTATTTCACTATTTTACAAGTTTATACCTCAGTTCTATTAACTTGCGTTATGAATTTCATGCACTATCTGTTTAGCAGTGCATTCACAACAACATGCACTATCTGTTTAGCAGTGCATTCACAACAACATGCACTATCTGTTTAGCAGTGCATTCACAACAACATGCACTATCTGTTTAGCAGTGCATTCACAACAACATGCACTATCTGTTTAGCAGTGCATTCACAACAACATGCACTATCTGTTTAGCAGTGCATGCACAACAACATGCACAATCTGTTTAGCAGTGCATTCACAACAACATGCACTATTTGTTTAGCAGTGCATGCACAACAAAAGTAAAATAACTGACCCTTATTCTGCTCTCAAATTACTATTTCCAACTTTACATGTATTATATAGATCATTATAATATAAACTACACCTCGTGACATCAAACGTTTTATATTTTCGTTGTTTATTCATATCTTAATTTTCATCATCATATCTTTGCAATTACCAAACACTCCTCAGTTCTCATGGTATCTACGAACAAACGTTACCTCGCATGTAACCAGTTCCTCGTGATTCGTGCCCAGCTCATCAATTAATAGCTACCAGAACAAAGAAGAATAGAGAATCAACTGTCCTCGTCATAGCGTGCCCTCTAAATGAGGCATCTCATTTGGCTCCCGCCATTGTTCTTTTTTCCTCGGAGCCGCATAGGAAGCGTCTCTGAACAATTCATGGCCTGTAATAAGCTGGCAGGGGTCCTGCGTTCTGAACACGAGCTAGACAGGCCAGACGAAGGCCTGGGGGAATGGGGCATAACAAGGGATGGGAGAGGGAGGAAGCAAGAGATGAGGTAAGGGAAGATGGGCAAGCCCAGAATGGAGTGATGGGAGACAAACGATGGAAGAGATGGGAAGGAAGGTGATAAGGTAGTGGTACACACTGTACCTGTTGCTCTAGTCATGGCACAGCGAGGTGTTGTAGCGCGATAAATGTTAGGTGTATGTGGTATTCAGGGCTTATTGGTATATATAATAAAGAGTTGGTATAGCAGTGGGTGAAGTAAGCTAATCTAAGGTTATTATGAGGAGTAGGTATAATGTGTTGGGGAAAGGTAACAGTGTAAGAAATATTTACCATGCATTTGTTGGTATGTAGGGCGTTGATTGATATATGGATTCGGTATAAGGATGTCCCACGAGAAGGTGGTGCATTATTTGTTAAAACTAGATTTGATAAACCAGTTAGTATGGAGCAGTGAGGGAGGGGGTAATAGTTATTTTTGATTACTTTATTATTTTGTTGTTTTCTTAATCTTTCATTCACCATAGAGTATATATCTGTACAAGACAACTTTTTCGGTGATAATAACAAAATTGGGAAACTGGCTTCTATTGTCCCTTATTGCGGCCTTTGTATCCTCCCAAAAGGCTTTTTGTTATAATGTAGATACATGAAACATTGTCACAGTTACAGTAAACATTTGCGAAACTTATGGTTTGTGGCGTCATAATCTGTTGTTAGCCCATATCACGGTTTGTGGCGTCATGAACTGTTGTTCGCCCATACCACGGTTTGTGGCGTCAAAAACTTTTGTTCGCTCATTTCACGGTTTGTGGCGTCATAAACTGTTGTTTGCATATTTCGCAGCTTGTGGTCTCATACACTGTTGTCAGCCCATATCACGGGTTTGGCGTCATAAACTGTTGTTCGCCCATATCACGGTTTGTGGCGTCATGAACTGTTGTTCGCCCATATCACAGTTTGTGACGTCATAAACTGTTGTTCGCCCATATCACGGTTTGTGGCGTCATTAACTGTTGTTCGCCCATATCACAGTTTGTGACGTCATAAACTGTTGTTCGCCCATATCACGGTTTGTGGCGCCATAAACTGTTGTTCGTCCATATCACGGTTTGTGGCGCCATAAACTGTTGTTCGTCCATATCACGTTTTGTCGCGCTATAAACTGTTGTTCGCCCATATCACGGTTTGTGGCGCCATAAACTGTTGTTCGCCCATATCACGGTTTGTGGCGCTATAAACTGTTGTTCGCCTATATCACGGTTTATGGCGGCATAAACTGTTGTTCGCCCATATCACGGTTTGTGACGCTATAAACTGTTGTTCGCCCATATCACGGTTTGTGGCGCTATAAACTGTTGTTCGCCCATATCACGGTATGTGACGCTATAAACTGTTGTTCGCCCATATCATGGTTTGTGGCGTTATAAACTGCTGTTCGCCCATATCACGGTTTGTGGCGCTATAAACTGTTGTTCGCCCATATCACGGTTTGTGACGCTATAAACTGTTGTTCGCCCATATCACGGTTTGTGACGCTATAAACTGTTGTTCGCCCATATCATGGTTTGTGGCGTTATAAACTGCTGTTCGCCCATATCACGGTTTGTGACGCTATAAACTGCTGTTCGCCCATATCACGGTTTGTGGCGTTATAAACTGCTGTTCGCCCATATCAAAGAACGTGGGTAGGGATTAGACCACTTCAAATATGAAAAACTGTTCATGACGTCACAAACCTGTTGTTTCGCGGATGATATCTAGAAAACACTTCGTACGAACTTGTACTGTGTCATTATGTTCCATATATCTTTGTAATATTATGAATCTCGTCAATGTTGATTTTTTTTTTTCGTAATTTGAATGCCGTATCAATTTTGTTAAACTATATTAAAATGTTGTATTCCACGGGCCACGCGAAATTTGATAGGATATTTTTACTGGTCATAGAGACGTTATTCCACGGGCCACGCGAAATTTGATAGGATATTTTTACTGGTCATAGAGACGTTGCTTATTTTTCAGTTCAAAGAATATTGGATATAGGTCAAAATATGATAACGTTAAAACGTTGAAATCTGTTTCCCTTATAAATCAAATCCAGTCATCCCAATATCATAAGTTCACGAATACTTGTTCAGAAGACCCGCTCCACTCATTATAATTAAATTAACTTTATATGCGAGAGTTGGAAACTTATTTTGTTTCTTGTTATTTGGGAAAACCTTTCCGGAATCCTTAATTGATTACCTAATGCATTTCCGTATACGAAATAGAAAAACTCGTTACATGTCCGGGAAGCTCAAAGACTGGTGGAAGATTTTGTTCGTCCTTCGGATATATTCTGAATCGGGTCGATTTGTTCTCATTTGCACTTATTTTTCTCATCCAAACTTTCCATTCTCTTTTTATCCGGTGGAGTTTATTCCTGGCAACTCAAGATACTCAAAAGAACGTTGGGACTGACTGAACTAAAAAGAGGCCTTTGAATCCTGGCGCTGCATCTTTACCTTTCTTGAAGCAAATTCCATGCAATGGATTGGAACGATAACAGAATCCTTTTGAGGATCCGAGAGTTGCCCCGCGCTTCAAAACTAAAAGAATGATACTGATAAAACATTGTCGACCAACGTGCAGAATGAGAACGAAAAAGTGAATTCTAAATCTAGGCGGAATCATTCATGCACATCATCTGCACTTAGAAAGAAAAACATGCCTTTGTTTATTGGTTTTCACGCAACGCACCTTTCAATACAAGTGGAAACCTTTTAGGTGGAACCAAACGTTTTCATTCATATATTTTTTACTCCTCACTATTCTTAGATAGATTGAATGCCAAGAAACATGTGTTCATGTTTCTGTAATCATAATAAATTAAACGTCTAACACTATCTGGAAATGCTGCGTGATGCTTTTATAGATATTATCCATGAGATAAAAATGACCGAATTTTATTAGAAAGCATAATCCGCGTGTAGGTTCCTCCAGTAATCTGGTCTCGAAGAAAAGAATAACAGTATATCGTACTGCCTCAATTCTTGGGCAAGAGCTTGGTCCGTCAGCTCGGGAAAGATACACCAGCATGACCTGATACCAACATGTTGTGATACCCGATAGCTTAAATTCTTGGAGAAGAACTTGGTTCGAAAGCTCGACAAGGATGCATCCTCGTGACCTGATGCCAACATGTTGTGGTAACCAAACTCTGTTAAATTGTTTTCATCGATTCGATCTCCAATTTGAAGTTTTAGGGCTAAGACGCTTCGTGGGGGATGTTTCATTGGAATGGACACGATGGGAATTAAATTTTATAATTTTTCTACTAGATCCGCCTTTTAATGGAAGTTAAGACATCGCTGGTAGATGCAAATTGATACTTGAATCATGTGTTGCAAATGTCTTCTCAACATAATGAAGAGTTTTGAAAGATATGAAGTTTTACCGAGACATCAAGCTTACTGTTTTTCCGTGTGGACTCCGACGTTTGTGCTGCACAAACTTTGACCACGAGGACTGAATTGCATCTCTTGTTATTTCCTGTTCGTGACTTCATCTCTCAATAGGCCTTACAAATTTATACCATATGTAAATAGTCACATGACTCTACAGTATATCTCAGAGTTGGGCAGGCTGTACGGGTAAAGTACAGGCAGTACCGGTAGCGGTACCAGCATCACTTTTTAAAATACCGTCGGTACCGTTACTTACTGGCGGTACTTTATGCAATAATATGTTTTTGTTTAAACATAAATCAATACATCCCAATGAAATAATAATGTCATTTCACGCGCGAACAATAGTGTTGTGAGTAAGAGACGCAACAATAGTGTTGTGAGTAAGAGACGCAACAATAGTGTTGTGAGTAAGAGACGCAACAATAGTGTTGTGAGTAAGAGACGCAACAAATGCACCCACTGCATTCATTTATTGTTTGAGTCTCAAAATCACAATCATTAGAATAGTCATCATCGGCATGAGAAGCCTATTCAAAGGTAACAGTTCATCACGAATAATGATGCGTGCCGTATTGAGACCTCACATGCATTCTATACTATATTTGAATCGATTACTACCAAAGTATGTAGAGTTAGATTACGCAATTGCAATTTTTGTCATCACAGCAAATACAAGAAGGATATATTTTGTTACTCGACGTTACCAATCTGACGTCTAACGAACAGGACAACTATGTAAAATAGTGTTTTGGCAGTTGCTATATTTAGAGGAAAAGTTTGATAAGGCAGACTGCGGTTAGTCCGTGATTGTGGGCAATCAAGGCAGACTGCGGTTAGTCCGTGATAGTGGGCAATCAAGGCAGACTGCGGTTAGTCCGTGCTAGTGCGTAATTAAGACAGACTGCGGTTAGTCCGTGATAGTGGGTAATTAAGGCAGACTGCGGTTAGGCTATGATAGTGGGTAATTAAGGCAGACTGCGGTTATTTCGTGATAGTGGGTAATTAAGGCAGGCTCCGGTTAGTCCGTGATAGTGGGTAATTAAGGTAGACTGCGGTTAGTCCGTGATAGTGGGTAATTAAGGCAGACTGCGGTTAGTCCGTGATAGTGGGTAATTAAGGCAGGCTGCGGTTAATCCGTGATAGTGGGTAATTAAGGCAGACTGTGGTTAGTTCGTGCTAGTGGGTAATTAAGGCAGGCTGCGGTTTGTCCGTGATAGTGGGTAATTAAGGCAGGCTGCGGTTAGTCCGTAATAGTGGGTAATTAAGGCAGGCTGCGGTTAATCCTTGATTGTGGGTAATTAAGGCAGACTGCGGTTATTTCGTGATAGTGAGTAATTAAGGCAGGCTGCGGTTAGTTCGTAATAGTGGTTAATTAGGGCAGGCTGCGGTTAGTCGTGATAGTGGGTAATTAAGGCAGTTTGTGGTCAGTCCGTGATAGTGGGTAATTAAGGCAGACTGCGGTTAGTCCGTGATAGTGGGTAATTAAGGCAGACTGCGGTTAGTCCGTGATAGTGGGTAATTAAGGCAGACTGCGGTTAGTCCGTTATAGTGGGTAACTAAGGCAGGCTGCGGTTAGTCCGTGATAGTGGGTAATTAAGGCAGACTGCGGTTAGTCCGTGATGGTGGGTAATTAAGGCAGGATGCGGTTAGTACGTGATAGTAGGTAATTAAGGCAGACTGCGGTTAGTCCGTGCTAGTGCGTAATTAAGGCAGACTGCGGTTAGTCCGTGATAGTAGGTAATTAAGGCAGGCTGCGGTTAGTCCATGATAGCGGGTAATTAAGGCAGGCTGCGGTTAGTCCGTGATAGTGGGTAATTAAGGCAGGCTGCGGTTAGTCCGTGATAGTGGGTAATTAAGGCAGACTGCGGTTAGTCCGTGCTAGTGCGTAATTAAGGCAGACTGCGGTTAGTCCGTGCTAGTGGGTAATTAAGGCAGGTTGCGGTTAGTCCGTGATAGTGGGTAATTAAGGCAGGCTGTGGTTAGTTCGTAATAGTGGTTAATTAAGGCAGGCTGCGGTTAGTCCGTGATAGTGGGTAATTAAGGCAGTTTGTGGTCAGTCCGTGATAGTAGGTAATTAAGGCAGACAGCGGTTAGTCCGTGATAGTGGGTAATTAAGGCAGACTGCGGTTAGTCCGTGATAATGGGTAATTAAGGCAGACTGCGGTTAGTCCGTTATAGTGGGTATCTAAGGCAGGCTGCGGTTAGTCCGTGATAGTAGGTAATTAAGGCAGACTGCGGTTAGTCCGTGATGGTGGGTAATTAAGGCAAGCTGCGGTTAGTCCGTGATAGTGGGTAATTAAGGCAGACTGCGGTTATTCCGTGGTAGTGGGTAATTAAGGCAGGCTGCGGTTAGGCCGTAATAGTGGGTAATTAAGGCAGGCTGCGGTTAGTCCGTAATTGTGGGTAATTAAGGCAGACTGCGGTTAGTCCGTGATAGTGGGTAATTAAGGTAGGCTGCGGCTAGTCCGTGATAGCAGGTAATTAAGGCAGGCTGCGGTTAGTCCGTGATAGTGGGTAATTAAGGCAGACTGCGGTTAGTCCGTGCTAGTGCGTAATTAAGGCAGACTGCGGTTAGTCCGTGCTAGTGGGTAATTAAGGCAGGTTGCGGTTAGTCCGTGATAGTGGGTAATTAAGGCAGACTGCGGTTAGTCCGTGCTAGTGCGTAATTAAGACAGACTGCGGTTAGTCCGTGATAGTGGGTAATTAAGGCAGACTGCGGTTAGGCTGTGATAGTGGGTAATTAAGGCAGACTGCGGTTACTTCGTGATAGTGGGTAATTAAGGCAGGCTCCGGTTAGTCCGTGATAGTGGGTAATTAAGGAAGACTGCGGTTAGTCCGTGATAGTGGGTAATTAAGGCAGACTGCGGTTAGTTCGTGATAGTGGGTAATTAAGGCAGGCTGCGGTTAATCCGTGATAGTGGGTAATTAAGGCAGACTGTGGTTAGTTCGTGCTAGTGGGTAATTAAGGCAGGCTGCGGTTTGTCCGTGATAGTGGGTAATTAAGGCAGGCTGCGGTTAGTCCGTAATAGTGGGTAATTAAGGCAGGCTGCGGTTAATCCTTGATTGTGGGTAATTAAGGCAGACTGCGGTTATTTCGTGATAGTGAGTAATTAAGGCAGGCTGCGGTTAGTTCGTAATAGTGGTTAATTAGGGCAGGCTGCGGTTAGTCGTGATAGTGGGTAATTAAGGCAGTTTGTGGTCAGTCCGTGATAGTGGGTAATTAAGGCAGACTGCGGTTGGTCCGTGATAGTGGGTAATTAAGGCAGACTGCGGTTAGTCCGTGATAGTGGGTAATTAAGGCAGACTGCGGTTAGTCCGTGCTAGTGCGTAATTAAGGCAGACTGCGGTTAGTCCGTGCTAGTGGGTAATTAAGGCAGGTTGCGGTTAGTCCGTGATAGTGGGTAATTAAGGCAGGCTGCGGTTAGTTCGTAATAGTGGTTAATTAAGGCAGGCTGCGGTTAGTCCGTGATAGTGGGTAATTAATGCAGTTTGTGGTCAGTCCGTGATAGTGGGTAATTAAGGCAGACTGCGGTTAGTCCGTGATAGTGGGTAATTAAGGCAGACTGCGGTTAGTCCGTGATAGTGGGTAATTAAGGCAGACTGTGGTTAGTTCGTGCTAGTGGGTAATTAAGGCAGGCTGCGGTTTGTCCGTGATAGTGGCTAATTAAGGTAGGCTGCGGTTAGTCCGTAATAGTGGGTAATTAAGGCAGGCTGCGGTTAATCCTTGATTGTGGGTAATTAAGGCAGGCTGCGGTTAGTCCGTAATAGTGGGTAATTAAGGCAGGCTGCGGTTAGTCCGTAATTGTGGGTAATTAAGGCAGACTGCGGTTAGTCCGTGATAGTGGGTAATTAAGGCAGGCTGCGGCTAGTCCGTGATAGCGGGTAATTAAGGCAGGCTGCGGTTAGTCCGTGATAGTGAGTAATTAAGGCAGGCTGCGGTTAGTCCGTGATAGTGGGTAATTAAGGCAGACTGCGGTTTGTCCGTGCTAGTGCGTAATTAAGGCAGACTGCGGTTAGTCCGTGCTAGTGGGTAATTAAGGCAGGTTGCGGTTAGTCCGTGATAGTGGGTAATTAAGGCAGGCTGCGGTTAGTCCGTGCTAGTGGGTAATTAAGGCAGACTGTGGTTAGTCTGTGCTAGTGGGTAATTAAGGCAGGTTGCGGTTATTCCGTGCTAGTGGGTAATTAAGGCAGACTGCGGTTAGTCCGTGCTAGTGGGTAATTAAGGCAGACTGCGGTTAGTCCGTGTAGGTGGGTAATTAAGGCAGGTTGCGGTTAGTCCGTGATTGTGGGTAATTAAGGCAGGCTGCGGTTAGTCCGTGCTAGTGGGTAATTAAGGCAGACTGCGGTTAGTCCGTGATAGTGGGTAATTAAGGCAGGTTGCGGTTAGTCCATGATAGTGGGTAATTAAGGCAGGCTGCGGTTAGTCCGTGCTAGTGGCTAATTAAGGCAGACTGCGGTAGTCCGTGATAGTGGGTAATTAAGCAGACTGCGGTTATTTCGTGATAGTGGGTAATTAAGGCAGGCTCCGATTAGTCCGTGATAGTGGGTAATTAAGGCAGGCTGCGGTTAGTCCGTGTTAGTGGGTAATTACTCCCATTTTGGTGATGCAAAACGTGACAAGATCCCAGGCATGCTTGGGTATGGCTTAGTCACCTTAGCGATAGTACAAGTGAATGGCTCGTAATTAACTTACTATACACGCATGCATCAATGGTGGTAAGAAAGTAAGAAGGAAGCCTGCGAACTTCACTTGTAGAAGTCTTTCATGAGGGGATTTGCGTCGATTGTAGGTTGAGTTGGTAAAAAACTCATCGCAAAATTACCCTGCTTCGTGATGCTCCTGGCTTTTCAAACTTGGCACTGCCGCCATCACCAAGGCTTTGTGGCTTACTGGAAACACTTCCCATTGAATACGGTACACAGGTTTAGAGGAGAGAATTATTCTATTCGTTTCTCAACGGACAAAAGGAAAGGCTCCCAATGCAAAGTGTCAATAATATCGCTACACCAAAATCGAGCTCAATTATATTGGATGCAAAGAAAGGCTCCCGATGCAAAGTGTCAATAATATCGGTACACCACAAGCGAGCTCAATTATATTGGATGCAAAGAAAGGCTCCCGATGCAAAGTGTCAATAATATCGGTACACCACAAGCGAGCTGAATTATATTGGATGCAAAGATGAAGAAGTGGTGTCCTAACCCAGGCATCTGCGATTTGAATCCAATAGTGATAATTTACGCCCATGTCCAACATCTGGGAATGGGATGCAACCAAGGACGATGCAGCATCCATAACACTGACTGAAATAACAACATTTTTTTGTGTTGTTAATCGTATTGTGAAGTTAGAGGCATAACTTGGGATGACACGTTGATCTTGTTAACGTCCAATTTGAACATATCAAAACTTGAACTATCATCACAAAATAATGATGCAAAAATTGTACAGTCAAGATTTTGTCATTGAAATTTTATGAATTGCTTGGAATGAGAAAAAAATCCCAAAACTACTAGGCACCGCTACCGCTAAAAATCAGCTCAGTAGGTACCGGCGGTACCACTGACGGTACTGACTAATCAATAAATGGTGGAACCGGTACTAAAACGGTACCGTCTGTATTTGTAACGGCGGTGATGCCCACCAATGGCGTAGAACAGATTGCATCCGATTTTTTTTGTGAGTCTCGGTGTGAAAAGGCCAGAATAGATCCTTCCCGCAGCAGTCAGAAGCTGCTTCCTGTTGCGAATTTAGTGGAGACTGGGTGGAATTCTGATCTTTTTCGTTTTTCTAATGCAGAAGCAATAAACTTGTCAAATAATAATTTTAAAAGTCTCCTTCCACCGTATTAATACCGTCTAGTAGACCAATACTCACGATTTAAATAATACGAATACAAAATTACTAAGAAAGAAGGCTCGCGTAATCCGCAAGTAATTACTATGAAAGAAGGCTCGCGCAATCCGCAGTTAATTACCATGAAAGAAGGCTCGCGTAATCCGCAGGTAAATACAACTGTGAAATATTCTATGACGAAACACATCACTCAAGATCAAATGTGATAAACTGAACCAAAATTAGACCTTGTATTTTGAGTTCATCCGTCTATTTAGGTCTTCTTTCCTGGTGGCAGCACGGGCTGCCGTAACTAATTAAAGTCAATCTTACCTAGCATTCTTCCGTGCCCGGGATACAAAGTTATGTTGACCTCTGCAGCAATATTTATGTACAATTCGGTAACAAATCAATCCAGCTACTCAATTTGTAGGTCAATCCAATATAGGACGCTTCAGATCGGATGAATTTAAAATTCCTGCCTGCTAGTCTTGGTGTAGTTATTTCTCTTTTTAACATCTCGCACCTTCTATGTACGGATAGGTTAACTAAAGTCTCTCACCATTTTAGTTTATTGTTTTGCGTTGTAGCTGATTTCATGCTTCCATTTTTCAATAAAATTCCAAATTTAGATCATTTTGTCTTGGTAAACTAGATACTCTTATGGGATAAATAATGTGCAGCCTTGCTCTCTAGTAAACTATTTTCACTTTTTAGATCTCTATCTGGAGAGGTACCGCTAAAGACAGGAGTCATGGTCCAATAAATCATCTTTCAAGCTACACAAAAACGGTTCTAAGTCAAATGTGAAGCACCTGTACTCGGATAATCCAGAACAACATCTGTTCTCATTTATTTGAATGGTCGCCTTATTTAATTAGTATTAACGATGATCAATAGGATACTAAATATCAGTAGCTTCGACGCAGCGACTTGAATCCCTGACGGGTCTCCCGATAGTGTCGTCTCAATAAAGCAGGTCTTGCAGGTCGTGCTCACGAATCAAACTTGGCGACTCATTTGTTCGTGTCTCTCACGTAACCCTTCAATTAATCTCAAGAACCATCACTGTGTACTCGTTGTCTCGGTAATAATCGAAACATAACTGCCCACGCTCTCTTAATGTTCACTAAACCAGTGTCTCAAGTAATTATATTGTTTGTTCCTGTCATGATCCGTCAGGAGAAGTGCCGAGTTATATAACATTTTGGTTTTCTTTTCCTGCCGCCGCTGATGTTTTCTCACCGTCAGCGGCAACATATTTGAAGATGACCCAGGGGCAAGGCAGGCCGAAGATGAACCATGGGACAAAGCAGGCCGAAAATGACCCAGGGGGCAGAGCAGGACGAAGATGACCCAGGGGGCAGAGCAGGCCGAAGATGAACCATGGGGCAAAGCAGGCCGAAAATGATTCAGGGAGCAGAGAAGACTGAAGATGACCCAAGGGGCAGAGCAGGCCAAAAATGAACCAGGGGGCAGAGAAGGCTGAAGATGATTCAGGGAGCAGAGAAGGCTGAAGATGATTCAGAGAGCAGAGAAGGCTGAAAATGATTCAGGGAGCAGAGAAGGCTGAAGATGAACCAGGGAGCAGAGAAGGCTGAAGATGAACCAGGGGGCATAGAAGGCTGAAGATGATTCAGGGAGCAGAGAAGGCTGAAGATGATTCAGGGAACAGAGAAGGCTGAAGATGACCCAGGGGGCAGAGCAGGCCGAAGATGAACCAGGGGGCAGAAAAGGCTGAAGATGATTCAGGGAGCAGAGAAGGCTGAAGATGATTCAGGGAGCAGAGAAGGCTGAAGATGATTCAGGGAGCAGAGAAGGCTAAAGGTGACCCAGGGGCAGAGCAGGCTGAAGATGAACCAGGGGGCACAGAAGGCTAAAGATGATTCAGGGAGCAGAGAAGGCTGAAGATGATTCAGGGAGCAGAGAAGGCTGAAGATGACCCAAGGGGCAGAGCAGGCCGAAGATGAACCAGGGGGCAGAGAAGGCTGAAGATGATTCAGGGATCAGAGAAGGCTGAAGATGATTCAGGGAGCAGAGAAGGCTGAAGATGACCCAAGGGGCAGAGCAGGCCGAAGATGAACCAGGGGGCAGAGAAGGCTGAAGATGACTCAGGGATCAGAGAAGGCTGAAGATGATTCAGGGAGCAGAGAAGGCTGAAAATTATTCAGGGAGCAGAGAAGGCTGAAGATGAACCAGGAGGCAGAGAAGGCTGAAGATGATTCAGGGAGCAGAGAAGGCTGAAGATGATTCAGGGAGCAGAGAAGGCTGAAGGTGACCCGGGGGGCAGAACAGGCAGAATTACAGTTATTGAATCCATTTTCCATTACTTCTTCGAAGTTACTCGTGGCGAATTTGAAGGAAATTCCCTAAAAATTTGTTTAAATTCTGTGTATTGACCAGCTCTGCCAGGAGGCATGCATGAGTTACAAGCAGGTCCCGAGTATTACAGGCAGACCTCCTAGTGGTGCAGGTAGGCTCTCTGGTGCTACAGGTAGGCCCTTAGTGCTGACGCTAAACACGACTCGAGCGCATCGCCGTAAATCAAACCGGGCTGGCCTCAAATTTGCAGCCTCCGTGAAAATCTGCGCATTGGAAGTCTTGAAACTCGGTGCAGGGAGGCTGGAGGAAACTTCAGGATGGCAGAGGTAACGTTGATAACATAACATGAGCAAAAAAATATGTCAATACGACATGGTTTACTAGTTCATAGTTTGCCCAAAAATGATCTTATTGAAACGGCTTAAGTTGACACGGCAAAGTCTTCACGGTTTATTAGTTTGGTTTTCATTTCCTTTGTAACAAAGATGTGCCCATAGACAAATTCTTGTCGATACCGTTAACGACACTCAAATTTCAAGAGGATATCGATCCTCTAAAATGGCCTATAATTTATGATATCTTTCTAGATATCATCCGGGACAGCCGAACGATCAGGCTTAACAGCATCGTACTTGACTTGTAAAAAATGAACATGATTAGTTGGCATTTCTTTTTAATAGTTACGATTTAAGTTGGAATTCCGGAAACAACTTTTCCGCCTGCCGTCACATTGTTCACACATACCGTCTCGACTAAAAGTATGCTACTTATTTCAAAAATGATTTCACAATGCCCAGCCTGTGATCAAGATGATATAATCATTAATAAACACGCAAAATTGTGCTCACAAACAGCTAGTTGTGAGTCTTTGTCATACTGACCTGTACCCGTACGCCCTGCAACTCGTTCATGGTCAACTTTACCAGGTTTAATAGGTTTGTATATAGCCTATAGAAGCAGCTTTGCGTGTGAGGATATAAAGGTAACTGTTTGTCAGCAATTGAACGTCACTGATCAAACGGTATTGTCATATTGTTAAGAAGTCCACCTTCACCATACCGTGGTTGTTCGGTAGACAGGGTGGAGAGGGATGCATTTGGAGGGAAGTGGAAGAGCGAAGGCCATAAGAGGCTTTACCAAGGCTACCTTACGGTATAGAGTCTTTAGCATTCCTGCTGTAACGTCCCATTTGTGAGTGAAGGCGACCAATGAGAGAAGCGGAAAGAAATTTGTCATGATGGATTTTAGTTTTCGATTCTTTGATTGGTTGAATTCACTCACTTATGTGACATGGATGAGAGACGTTATGAAGAGTTCCACTGCATGACCTCACAGAAGAGGAAGTGTCCATCATTAAGGCGGTCGCTCCAGGGATTTGGGAACCGGTCAGGCGCACAATCAGATTTTTTTCCAAGTGAGATATACTGTTGTAAAACATGACTGAATAAAGCACTCCGATCTTTTTTCCTAGTTTTCGGACCTCAGAGGGGGTGGGGGGGGGGATGGGGCTGATGAATACTGAACGAATGAATTATAGAAATAGAGGGAGAGTCGCAGCGACGGGTCCAACTCTGCAGTGTCTGCTCTCTTGTCAAGCTGTGGCGGCCATTTAACATTTCTTACTGCGGGCAAATCACGAAGAGGGTGGTTAGAGGGACTGCCACGACGTCCAGAACGATAGATGAAAATTGGTGCGGTGGATGAGGGATCGGCTGTAAAAGCTTCGGCATCCGTGGGCGCGAAATACCCGCCAACATATGCGGTTATTTCTCTAGGTATATTGAAGAACAGTGTTGATTAAACTAATGACTTATTAATAGGTAATAAGCTTTTATTTACATCCGATAATGAATCCATTAATTATTATGTAAATTATACGAAGGAATCATAGTAATTGATAATCAAAATATACGAGCTGGTATCCAACTCAGCTCAATCATTTCTGTCTTCAGACATCACTCGATTACACACAAACGCACGCAGATAGGCATCCAACTGTAAGTTGATGTTACTGAAAATATGTATCTATAACTTTCCGACTTTTTTTCAAGTAGATCTGCATGACAGCGGCTCTTTAACTCGCATAGACACACAGTCCCGAATAACCTTTAATATTCCATGAATTACGAACCTAAACTGAATTAGGACTACCTGCAAGTTGTTTACAAAGATATAACAATGTCCGATCGCAAAACTTTATGTCATTAGGAGTGAATATTTATTGTGTATTTTAAACTTACTTTGATAGTTGTTTGGTCGTGACATGTTCCGGAAAGAGTCCTGTACTTATATTAAGCTATCAAGGGAAACTACACCACACCGTTCACACCTACGGTCCCATGTATTCAGTTACCCGTTGTGACGAGCTCTATAATACCAGTTTATCTCATTTGATCGTCTTTATATA
>SDVV010008086.1:0-17390 GCA_016164225.1 Gammarus roeselii | reverse complement strand
TTTTGTTTACTTATGTACACGTACGTACGCGCGAAATAAACACTTGCACGTACGTATACGTACATACGCTCGAATAAATACATGCATAGCGTATTATAATAGTAAGCTATATGATGTGATTGCAGTCAGTGTTACGTGGAGGACAAGCGGAGACGGACGGATCATCCTCAAATAGATGAAAATAGATGTTCACATCTCAAAAATTTGGTTACGAGTGTTGGATGAAAAAATCTCCTAAGATGATTTAGCTTGGTTTGAGGATATATTGACAAGTGATGAAGATATCAATTATCTACAAATGCGGAGAACAAGGATCGCAAGAGCGGGAAGTATTATCCATTTATGGAAGGACAATGAAGAAAACAGGATTTGGGTGACTGATTTCGTAACATTTCAGTCGTATGTAACAGAGTTCAAAGAAAATAAGAAGGTATATCATGAAATTTATATGTCCCAAGCAGAAAACTTCCACACATGTAAGAAAGTTGGGTTAGTGGAAATAAATTCTATCTAGGGACTGAAGAAAATCTGGAGTATATGATGGAGTTTCTTTCGGATAAAGATTTGAGGTACATTGAATTGGATAAGATTCGAATAATTAAAGTTCGCATAGAAAAAGCAGAAGAAGAACATTTATGGAAATGCGGGGATCTACATTTATGGAGACATGGGGATGGAATAGGTTTCCGAATTCGTATCAAAGATATTTTGGAGTATATGAAGAAATTTGAGAGGAGACTGCTACAAAGTGAGGATGAGTACGGTTGTATAAACGCACCATGTTTATACAAAAATGCAGAAACATTGATATATCCAGCAAGATTGGGTGATTGTACGAGCCGTTCTGTAATCGAAAAACGAGATAAAAGTCATTGATGATGTCAGCAATATCTGTTATTAACACTAATAATGCAGAAATAAACCATGTCAAACCCTAATTAATTGTTTATAATATCCCAAAACTCAAAGGTTTAGCAATGAATTTGCTTATAACGTGTTAATAGGAGGCAACATCGAATTGTCGTGAGAAAATTTGGTAGATTAAAATTGGAAGTGTGCATTAAAACTGCAAAGGATAGATCAGAATGTAGAGTCAAGTGGAGATATTTGTTATGCATTGTATAAAACAGTGACTGAATATCATACATAAGATAGGTTAGGTTAGGTTTTTTGATGATTTACTAGATCAGAATTGGATGTGTGTGTATCAAACTGCAAAAGATTGATCAAAATGTAGAGATAAGTGGAGCTATGTAATATGCATCGTATAAAACATTGACTGAAAGAACCTTACATAAGTTTGCTTAGGTTAGGATAGGATGATTACTTCTCTTAACAAAACATAACATGAAGCTGATGCACATAGAATATCTTGTTTCGACTGCAAGGATGTTGTTCAATAGGTAAGGTTAGGTTGGGTTGGTAATAAGGAATCTGGCAGTGTATGGTAACCCTTTTGCAAAATATGTGTGTAAATGCTGACATTTTACCGACATCGACCGTGAATACGCCTACATTATACCAGCACATGCCGGCATATGCCGGCATATGCCGGCATATGCCGGCAAATAGCGGGTTCAAACCGTGAATATGGCTACATTACACCGGCATATGCCGGTATATGGCGGAATCAAACCGTGATAAAATGCATGAAAAATCTCAAAATCAATGACTGAATACCGTACATAAGTTAGGTTATGTTTGGTTTTTGATGATTTACTAGATCAGAATTTGATGTGTGTATCAAACAGCGAAGGATTGATCAAAATGTTGAGATAAGTGGAGTTAGGTTAGGTTGCGGAGGTATTAATGTATCTGGCAGTGTATGGTAACCCTTTTGCAAAAAATGTGTGTAAATGGCGACATGCTGTCGCATACATGAGTCAACGCAGTGACGCTAACGATCATGTATGTATAAAATTGGACTCATATCTGTAGTCATTCAGATAGCGGTCCGCTTTCAGGGAAGAAAGATGTCGCCCAGTACGATATGGAAGTATTTTACTAGAAAGGAGAACACAGGGGTATGTGTTATTTGCAATGCGGAGATAAAATTAATCAAATCAAGATCGACGTTCGGGTTTTGGCAACATCTGGAAGGACAGCATTATCTTGAATATGATACTCTTAAAAATGGTAGAAAAAATATAAGCTCTAATTATGCAATGGGTGCATTGACAGAACATAATAATCCGGACTTAAGTTTCCAATCTAATGTTATAGACGATGCTCAACAGGGTGCGAGCGTAAAAGAAAGTATGGTGCCTGTATCAACCAAACGTGAAACGTATAAAGATTGGGTGAAATGGGGGGATACCAAAACCTTGACCGAAATTGAAAATGATGAAAATAAGGGGAAAATGTGGGGGACTTTCAGTGGAATGGCCATCAGTGACAGTGATATCGAGGATATGTCATGTGAAGAAAAACCTACAAACGTTGAAGGAAACCGAAATATCAAACGGGGTAATGAAAGGGTGACAAGTATAAGAAGTGAAAAAATAAATAAATAAAAATGTAGGCACACAATCTGTTAGAGATTGGTAAAACTGCAGGGTCAAGTGGATAGATTTGATAAGGATGAAGGTTGAATCAATGAAGAAAATACCTAACATAAGTATGAAATGGGAGATAATATACAATCCTTGGTAATTTTAGGTTAGAATGAGTTAGGATTATGGCCATCATTACAGGCCTTAGGTGAAAAATGCTACAGTGGATCTGGTGATTGGTCGAAAAAGTCAAATATTCTGAATGGGAACGCAGTCTCCTAACGAATCTTGAATTAATCAAAAACTTCTAAGTGGCTAAACTGCAAATGGAATACAAACATCTATAAAAGTAAGACTTGCGGGAATAAGCATCTATCAAAGACTTGCGATTGGATAACATAATTGAGATGTACATTCAATTATTGAAGAATTTCAACACTAACACTCAACACAGATCCGGTAGAATAGTCCTCCAAGGCAATATGGAACCGGGCCAAAATCCATTGTCGAGAGGGGAAACACACCAAATTTTTTAAAGCAATACATCCAAATAAGCGTATTTTATACCCAACATCTCATGAAATTAAACATATTTATATCGAATACAGATATATTCCTATGATATCAAATCAAAATGTATAACAATAACTATACAATAGCTAAATTAGATTTTCTACTCTACCCTAAGCAACAACGATTAACTATTATATACGGTGTATCCTACCGCACTCAGATAATGAAGCCTACTCCAATATACGACGTGATCTGGTTCATGACTAAGATCGTATACTAACATAACAGCCATACCGAAAATAACTGACATTTAAAGCTGAGGTAATGTGAAAAATGTTACTTTATACTATCATACCATTCAAATCTATAATAAATTCCTAGACCTAACTGATGCTATGGCTCTGGGAGTACAAATCCAATCCTACTGTGTCATAAAAAATGAACTCTATAATGCTTTACTGGACCACTTCTCAGCAATCTACCACTAATATATAACAAATTTAGAGGAAACACCCTGTCACGTACAATACTTCAGACGTACCTCGCATCTGTTAACCCATCGTCTCTGAAGAACCTCGAACAAAGATACTTCCCGTTGAACATGGATGAACTCCGAAATGACCACCAAAGAGTATAAACCCCCTCTACACTAGGACCCATCCATCCAGTAAATTATCATCTAAACGTTAAACTACACATTTGCTAGGGATCAATGACGAAAAATTCCACACAGATGCAGTACGGACTTACACCTCTTAAACATACAATCCTAGGATTCTCGTTGAAAAAAAAACATAACACCAGGAACATATATAAAATAAATAAATGAGGTTCTCTACTCTGCTATCATTCACATAAAAATTGTACTACATTAGGGTATCCATCCTAAAAAATCGGTCCATTTACACGAACAAGCATAAACAGAATGAGCTTTTTGCCAAGGAGTCTCTCTAACTCCTCCTAAATGTTGAAGAATGGTCGTACAATAAATATACAAAACTCTAAGAGCAAGACCATATTTGTAACGAATCGTCTGTTCTATATCTATAATAACTACGTCAAATATTGTATCAGGATGAAAGAAGATTTATAAATCACTATAAATGAACAGAATGTAACTAAATTAGACCTGAAATAATGTTCTATATTGTAGACACAAACGTAATATATCCTAAATTGTATAAATAACCAACAGATTGCATTGAAGATGGAAATTTAACAGAGAACCTACAAAACTGAAAGACCTATACTAAAACTCACGAGACAAAACAAAGCAAGAAGATTAATTCTCTATTATACCCAAAACGTACATTAAAAACGTGATGAATGAGAATGAACTAGCATGTAACCAAACAAACAAGAAATGTGTATAAGATACCAAGACATGCACCTCTTAAACATACATTCCTTCGAAATATCTGACATTTAACTCTGAGATCATGAGAATAACGCTATTTTTTACTACGATGCCATTCAAATCAATAATAATATTCTAGACCTATTCCAGTCACGTATAATACTTCAGACATAACTTGCATCTGATTCACCCATCGTCTCTGAACAACATCAAGCAAAATCACATCCTGGATATGACCAATAATGAGCCTGGCATGAGTCTCTAGTTTATTGGTTAACACCGATATTGACACGAAAAATGCGGTAATCGTTTCTGTCAGAATACATGGAGTTCTCCAAGAACCCGAACAAAAAATCATATGTACGATGAAACAAATAAATGACTGCTGGGACTAATTAAAAAAGCGAAACGACCAACGAATACCCGAGTGAGATCATTTGCTTGCAGCCTACGTGTTACAGTATGATGCTTGCATGTCCGAGGCCTCAGACCAGCGGCTAAGGGTTGCAAAACCGTAAATACTCATGTGAAATAATACCGTAAAACAAATACGAAGATAATTAGGATTGCGGTCGTATCGATAATCCACAGAAATACTACCACCCGAGAACACTTTTGCGTGAAAAAATATGAAAGCACGTCAACATGAACATGTTGTATCCTGTAAATGTTCATAGCCTATATTCAACATCAAACATCTCACCGCTAAAACACCACCAAACATCCTCTGGAAATGAGTCAAATAAAGCACAACTAGCCAAGCTCTCTTAATATATACCCCATATTTCTTGCATAACTACATCGATTATCCTAACAATTCAGGTTTGAGCAGTAAAAAATTTCTAGTCAAATGAGTCATTCAATAACAAACATAGTAATATATATCATACCGTGCGAAATATTCCAGTACAATCATATATAGCGTTGAAAAGACCTAATAACAAACATCTTTATAATCCGTACGTAAGCAATCGTAAATGCAAGCAAAAAGATATCGTAAGGAATCTGGAAGATATCGTAAGAAAAAACAATTCTCCAAGAGGACCATATATCTCGAGATAAGATCATTGTGTGACAGTTGACATATAAAGTCCATCAAGCTAATTACCATTTTCGGTTTGGACACCGCTTGACTCCAGTCGACCTCTCCCCTCTTCCCCACTCGTCACGGGCAGTCTCTATGTACCGTAAGTAACTCACTTGACCAGAATAGAAGAAAATGAACACATAACTACAATGTCCGAGAAATACAGCGACTAAGTCGGTCACATTAACAAATAACATACATCCTAACAAATACATCGGTCGACTCACAAAAAACTTGCGTTCATGGTATCTCTATGTACCATCAGTAACTAACTTGACCATTAGATCAATTTGGCTTAACATAAAACTTTAATGTCCGAGATATACATCGACTAAGTCAGACACACTAACAAATAATATACATCCTAACAAATACATCGGCCGACTCATAAAAAACTTGCCTTCCTGTTATCTCTATGTATCATCAGTAACTAACTTGACCACAAGATCAATTTGTCTTAACATAAAACCACGATGTCCGAGATATACAGCGACTAAGTCGGACACATTAACAAATAACATATATCCTAACAAAATACATTCGATAAAAGGTTCGAAGATCTAGTCATCCTATACCTAAATCCTTCACAAAGCATATATGTATTCCCTAATTAACGCCTATCTAATTCCTTCACAAAGCATGTATGATGTCACTAATTAACGCCTATCTAATTCCTTCACAAAAAGCTAATATGGAGTCACTAATTATCGCCAATCTAATTCCTTCACAAAGCATGTATGGAGTCACTAATTAACGCCTATCTAATTCCTTCACAAAACGCATATATGGAGTCACTAATTATCGCCTATCTAATTCCTTCACATGGCCGTCTTGGCACCCCTAATTATCACCTATCTAATTCCTTCACAGGGCCGTCTTGGCACTTCTAATTATCGCCTATCTAATTCCTTCAAAGGACCGTCTTGTCATTGTACCTACTACTTCTAGAAAACGCTCACTTCCATCCAAAATGTGTATGCCACGTGAAACAAAGAGTCAGTGGGAGTAATGATTGTGGGAGAATGGTTCAGGGACTGCTTACAATACAAAAGGAGCTTTTTGCTTCATATACGAACCGATCGAAAAATATCATTATGATATATGGGACGTGATAACTCTATTCCAATCAATTATAGTTCAAGACAGATTTCAAAGATGGAACGTACGACTGAAACTCTGGATTATTCATCAACTCTCATAACAAAAAATGTAATTGCATAAGTGGTCATTCTCTCACCATTACATTTTGCTAATTCCAAGGAATGCATAGAACTGCAAACGTGGGTTTTATTCGTGAAGAATTTGGAGCTATTTAGCGAGTAGTTAAACGGAATATGTATGGAGCCCGACAAGGTTCCATTCATTTCAAAATCACGCACTACGTCATGCATGGGTTTCTCCAAACGGTCTATGAGGCCATGAAACCATTTCACAGCGCGAAGGAACAACAAACATAGTTCGATAATTGCATCATATTTAGGAAAACAGTAGGAATGACTACATGTCACTGTCTAAAGGAATTGGAACATAATGAATTAGATCTATTGGACGTCATTCATCCCGGTATAATGGCAATAAATAACATTGTTCGTTTATTAGTGTGGTACCCAAAGTGAGTTGAAGAAATAAATGATATCGTTAAAGCTTGCAATCCGCGCTCTGAGATAGCCAGACTCCAAAAACAAAATAAAATGGTGGATAGTCAATACCAGTAAACAAATTATCAAGATAACTTATCGCCGATAGTTTCTTCCAAAAAGTAGTTATTCTAGTGGTTGTTTGCGCGATAACTCGAAGTGGTCATTAATGTTCGTTCACGTTCTGACCACCCCAATTCTAATAGACAAGCTGAATGAAGTGCCAGAAAATGAAAGGATGAACTTCGCAATGTAGCTGGAAAAAATAGTGTGTAACAAAGATTAAGGCATGTTCTGTTGCGCTACCGTAAAACTCAGTGTATTTCAAGGGCAGCGTTTATATAACCGACATGAGCATTACCCCGGGTATGAACCGGAATTATGTTCGATTTTTTTTCTAATATATCCATGTTCTAGGTAGTAGGAGATCATGAAAATGCAGTATATTTAGGGAAACGTTCAAAACTGCTTGAAGCGACAATCCGCGAGAAAGTTTGTAATTATATGTCAAAAGTAAATGTTTCTTCCATAGATATTAGCTAAAAAAATACCTCTAGGAATGATTGGGAGTGTCTGCGGAGAGCGACTGTAATATGAGAATGTAATGTGGGGATACAAGGGGCAAAGCGATGAAAGAAACCACGGTCCGACCAAGATTTTTGGCCAGAGATTGACGTCTAATAGGCAGTTACGTGAATAACGTCAACTCATTCATAACATTGTCTGCGTAGTAAGTAATGTTCTATCATTCATTTGCGGTTGTCTCCGTAATTTATCTTAAAGGAGTTGCTGTGTCGTGTCCATAGGTTTAATAAGTTAAACGTTCAATTTTACACTCTTCATTCAGCGAAAATCAAATTAGTTAACTAGCACTTAGGAACAATTAGTTGTACGTTGTAACAAGAAAGCGACTGAATGGCTCATTGTTGTGGACGCGCATTTGCGCTCAATAACAGATGTTAAGACAGACTTACTTCAGCGGCCAGTGTATGTTGGCCTCGATAGCCCGACTCTAAGCAAAGGTAGAGTTTTATGTGTTCAAGTGTCTGTCCTGTTTAATCATTCTGTTATGATTATTTCAGTAACTGTTTTCATGCTGATCTTGAGGAATATTTGATTTCCATGCATATGCTATTTTTCGAGGGTGTTTCCACCACTTTCGTAAGTCGCGGTAAACCATGAATCGAACGATTGAGAATATGTGATTGTGTGATGCGCACATTTGTACGAATTTGCAAAATGTCATGACGATGCCGGAAAATCAATTGAGGACATTTATGTGGTAGCCTTTGAATAAATAAACTAGCTTACATTATAATATAATGTTTGGTAGATCTCCACGCAGAAAATAGTAATACTCAGCTAGAAGATATTTGAGTACCTTCTTAGATTACAAATTGTAATCCAGTTTCACTTTTTAATCCATGTTTATTTTATTTTTCATTGCGAGCAGGCTAACAATATATAATACAGATGAATAACCTCTAAAATATTAAGAATATTCTGTAATCGAGGCAATGCAGTTTACTGTCGTTCACAACCAAGTCTATGGGTATACTGATCTATTTTCGTAGTAAGGCATGTGGCTGGATTACCTGTGGGGAATCAGGGATTGAGCTGAGAGACTCGTAATTAGGAAAACCATTAAGGACGATTCTGTTTTAGCAAACCTGACTATGTTAGCAGATGTTGAATTAATCTAATCAGATGTTGTTTCAATGTAGAGTAACCCAGACATTTTACGTGACTATTAAAGAGTAATCCAGCGAGGAGTTGAAATTGTCAGCCTGGCGATTTGTTTTAGTCAAACTCACTACACCCTTAGCTAGTTAGCTGGACTATAAATGACGGATAATTGCTTGTCATAATAGGTGGGTCTGATGATTGAACAGACTTCTTCTACATGAACTGAACGAGACAACAGGAAGTTTGAGTGTATGAACATAGAATTATGAATGAAAATATTATTTCATTCATTCCTTCTATTTGAGTTGACATGGTAAATTTCAACGAGAAAATCAATTAAAATTCAACAATTTCTGCACGTATAAGTTCGACAAGAATAATTTTATTTTTCGTTTGAATGTACAGTAGTTGAGTGGAAATTTATTTAGGATTGAAGATAAAAAGAAATCTTCAATGATCATTTTCTGCTCGATATTTGAACTCATCAAAAATATAATTGATAATATCCGTTTAGAAGTTTTGACCAGACATAAAACTGTAAGAACTTTATCAATTAAGTGAAATTTCACGTGAGGAAAGTCGTGTATGTTTCTTTCGATTATAAATTAATCATAAACAATTTTTTTTGCTACTGTAGCTATATTATCCCTGAATTGTATCGATATTGTTCCTTAACCAATCGAATTCCAAGTTTTAGCAGCTCTGTATTTTAAACATAGTTGGAACTGTTGACGAGTGGAAGGGAATTCGAAGATCTTCGTTGTTCCTCAGATTAAACAAAGTGTTATTTCTCAGGAAAAATCGTTATTGACGTAAGTTAATTAATACAAAGCTTTGTAAACAAGACCTAACGCGGAATTGTTAATGATGTGACCCAATGGGAGAATATTCAAATAACAAAAGAGAGGCAATCTGTGATCACGTCTGCTAACATGTGATAGGGTCCTAGTGGCACGCTTCTGACTATGAATGAAAAGTCTTAGGTCTGTTTTGTATGTAGAATCATACAAATGTATACAATAAGTCAGAAAAGGGTGACTAAGGTTGTTGTATATATGATTTGTTACAGGAGTTGTTGGATAATTTCAAATTTTGTAAAAGATGTTAAACAATGTCGATAATTTCATGGCAACAGAAGAGACGTGATCATTCCAATCAAATCTCAGGTTAACTATTACACCGAGAAACTATGCCTTGCTGCATATGCAACTGAAGTATCTTTCAATTTGACCTGTGTGATAGGAATGGGTATTTTCCTTCCAGAAAATATCATGACCTGCGTCATGTCGACAATTAGCGTCAACTTCTTGGATGTGAGTTAGTTTGAAATGTCGACCTATTGATTATTCATATCAGTAATAGTATCATCTAGATTTTTCTGGTGGAAAAAAGTGTCGTTAGCATTTGGTATGTCATTAATATAGATAACGAAGAGCGAAGGCCCAAGGATCGGCCCTTGAGATACCCCTGTTTTTAGCGTACTGTCAGATGAGGATTGTTTATTCTAACTCACTAGATATTTTATATCAAGAAGATAACTTTTTGCCCAACTCATGTCAATAAAACTACGTCCATAATGCTGTAATTTCGCTATTAAAGCCTCATAGTTCAATTACGATGGCTTTGCTACGGTACATGTAAAATTGCGAGTGACTTTTCCGCTATCGAACACATCAACAACATTTTTAGTATATATTAATATGGCATTTTCTGTAAAAAGAAAGCCTTGAAACCATATTGATTTTAGGCTAAGTAGGGTATTCAATGCAAGTAAGCATACAGTCTAGCATAAAAGACTTGAAAAAATGTGTTTCTAGCCGGCATGATTGATGATGGGCAATAGTATATTGTTGCTGTCAGTTCTGTTTTCATTTTCATTAGCAGGACAATGTGCATCGGTAAATATTTGTTTCTGGTGTGACTTATTGAGAAAGTGAGTCAAGAAAGATAGTATAATTTTAGGTGTAACTTGTATTACATTGGCTGGAATGTTATCCCTGCCAATGCGCTACAATTTTGTAAGCCGTTTGTGGTCGGCAAGGTCAGATATTACCTTATATAGGAATGACAATTTCTATATATTGTTCAAATGGATGTTGATGCCAATATTAGATTCACTTAGGGTACCAGGTATCCTACTGAAGTTATTATTGAATCACTTGAAATCGTTTGTGGATCAGTGGTGAGGGACTCATCATAAATAATTCAACTTGAATTACAGCGTTTATTTATGCCATGAAGGCTGCTGATGATTTTCAATTTTTTTGTACCTCCTTGAGAGGTCACAATCAGATTTGGGATATATTATTCCCAAGCAATTATAATGAGATTATCGAACGCATTTTTGCAAATGTTTAAATTTGTCCCTTCTCGTGGGAGGACGCATTTATTAGATTACCGGTACAGTTTGTCTTTGTTTTTTGCCAGACCAGTAAACCCGGTGTCACCTGAAGATTATTTGCTTGTTTGTGGAACATTTCAAATGCATCGCGAACTTTTCAATTAGTAGGCTATGGAACTGTGTGAAACATCATTTCAATTTACTGGGACATCTTCTCATTAAAATATTACTCTCTCAGCGCCTCTTAAAAAATTTGAAATTTACGGTCAGTATATTTAGGAAGGGTAATTACAGTCGTATTACGATATTTAATGAATTCAGGCTCTTAATAAAAGTAGGTTGATGGTCGAAAACATCTGAAATGATCACAGGAGCACGAGTTATACAACATCGTAATTATGGAAATTTGCTACTTAAGTTGCAGATCTAGCCGGTCTACTCGTTGATTCAGTAATTAATTTGTTCACGTCATGTGAAACTGAATTGGATCTGTGATATTGAAGCAGATATACGTTGAAATCATCCATATTATGCCATTTTTTTATTTTCATCAATGCTAATCAACATATCATTCATTTACAATGAAATTTTTCGACCGATATTGCAGAAGTTTTGCGGTAAACAATACTTCTTGTTTTAACCTCGTCATCACAATAAATGACGACAGTCTTAAATCCTGGCCTGATGAATGAGAGTTCAGGTTTCAGTTTGGTTTCACAGAGTCCTAGCACAGAAGGTGCAAAATGATCTGTGATATTGATTTGGAGGCTAAGAAAGTGTCTTTCAAACTTCCAACATTTAATGCCATGTTAGTAAAAATATTTCATAATGAACTTGAATGGCGAGAGGGCTCATTCCCAAGAATTGTTTGACACTCCGGAATATTCATTTGCAATTGGAAACTCGGATCGATTTCGTAGAGGATTTCGTTGAAGTTATTTTCTATATCGTACATAACACGATCAAAGAAATCAATGATATGGTAGAGCATGCACGAACTTCTTCATCGTTTCGTACGTTTGTTGAACAAAGAATCCTAAATTGGAAGTATTACATCTTTTAAAGTATAATAAAACCGTATTGTGAAATGGTAGAAATGTACGGAGTCATTAAGTTTGAATAATTGACATTAGTTCCTTTTATTAGAAGGATAGTATTACTTTACTTATGAACGAATAAATGTAAGCCAGTATAGTATTTGTAGGCTACGACTTCTACTTCTTTTTCCGTACCACATCATCCCAAACCCAAAATAAGATTCACATTGTTGGTACCAAGCGATCGTTAGTAACGGTCATTACTATTTATCTACATTAGCAACGGCCAGTACTATTTATTTCCCTTAGCAACGGTCAGTATTATCTCAAAGTACTATTTATTCACCAAAAATCATTTTTTTTCATAATCATGCTCGTTACCATTTATTTGACCTTGTGAAGATTTTGCTTAATCCACCCAATAATTGTTATGAATATTGTAAAATTTCATATGGATATTTCGAATTTAAAGTTGAAGGAAATTCTAATTTTTGAGTACAGTTTTATCCTTTGCTAAAATTTTCTTTAACATTTTCTTTAATTTCATCCATGTTCCAAACCACTTTCACTAATAAATCGTGAACGCCTGCAGCCAGAGCTGATGGGAGTTCGGTTAAACAGCGTGTCAACCTATAGGGATCAGAGACGATACGTGATCACTGCACATAGCACAATACCGTTCACATTGTGAAAAATATCGATTGTTTAATCTGTCAAGAACATGATATTTATTTTATGTAATGAAATGACAGATTGAGGGCCAGAATGGCCGATTGAGGGACAAAACGCCTCTGTTGGACAAGGTAATCTCCATCGAAAGATTAATATTTATAATCGATGAATGTGATGTCGTCTAATTTTTCCGTGATCTGTTAGAGATAAATTTATTTTTCAAAGTTCATGTTTCTGGTAGAATCTATGACTACCATAATTTTATATCGTCACAAACTCTCCACACTCATCAACAATTAGTAGACCGGCGTAAATTGGCTTTGAGAAATATGGCTGCGAGGACGACACTCCATCATTAGTCCGTCGAATCATTGGGTAACGGACGCAATTTTTCTTTGTCACTTCCATAAAGGAAATTTTATTGCCAGACGCTTACATATTTCCATCTCAAGGCCATCCATATATATACAAAATAGAGAACTTTCGAAAATTCAACATATCGTTCAAAAAAGTTTATGCACATTACAACGATTATGAACAATTTTTTTTTTCAACTATACTGACCCTTTAATGGCAGTCTTCGAAACATTTTACAATATTCATTCTATATAAGGGATCAAGGGGCTCGAGCTGCTCTTGTGTAACTCAGCTCCGCCCCTTTTCGAATAAAAGATTTTTGAGGATATTCCGGATGGGGTCATTTCTGTTTCGGGTGCAAGCAGAAGACCCCGTATCCACGGTCCAATTTCGTAGGACTAATCAAAAAACCATTACATACAATATATCTGAATTAGGTAAAAAAATTGTCAGTCGTTGAGTTCTTGCCACTACATAATAATGGACAATAAAACTCACTTCTGACCACCTTAGAAAAAGAAAAAAAAAACAGAGGCAGTATCTCCATAAGTTATCCCGTCGTTCACAGTTCGTAGGCCGCAGCCCTTTATAAATCTGTCCTTCAACCAGCGTGTAAGATGCAATTCGGTGCGGTGGTGCAATTCTCTGATGTGATGCAACTCTGAGCTGCGGTGCAATTCTGCTTTGTGGTGCCATTCGGAATCTGCGACGAAATTGTGTGCTGTGGGGTAATTCTGTGGTGCAGTCACGGAGTGCTGTGTCTAATTGTTTATAAGGCGGTGTAGTGCGTTCACATTGAAATGTTTTTAAGCGAGTTGATACTAATAAGTAGATATTAAATAATTGCAAGGTCATACATTCGTATTGAAATATTGTTTTTGTTCTGTTTATGTGTATTGTTATATTAAACAGCGTTTTTATCTAGAGTTGATCTATTGGTTTGATTGAATGAGAACTTCAATGTACCATTCCATATTTTAAAGGATATAGGTTTGTTGTAGTTTTCGGCTACATGCAAAATAATGTCGTAAACTGGATCGAAGAAGTCAACATGAATTATGCAAATTCCTTGTTAATGTGAGTAAATTAAATTAAAGTTGCTATCGGAGACTTGATCCATCATAGATATTCTTTTGTTTTGCTCACAGAGCCGCTTTAGCAAGAAACGTGGATACTGTGCGAGGTAGGTTCTTTCGAGGCTGAGGAGGCTCCCCCTTCTCCCCACATCTTGCGCATAGAGCAGTTCCTTATCATTAGAGATCTTAGTGTTATATAATGTTTTGCCTATAGGCTGTTGCGTTTATAGTCCATCGTGTTTTGCTCAGTTGACGAGCTGTTTGAGTGAAATGAAAACAAAATAATGAGGCCAACTGTTTAGCGATAATCGAGGAAAAAACATGTATGTTATTTCAACACATATTTGCAGATATTTTGTGCTTATGCATTTATATTGGCTTTAGAACAAATCACTGCTTGATTGTTCCCACACAGAAATGTGTTGAAACAATCAAATAGAAAAGGATGGGCATGAAATGTCTGCAATCGTGTTTTTTTTTATGTGAAAGCCGAAACGTTAGGTTCTCCTTTTCTTTCGTTGTTACCTGCTTCAGGCTATTACATATTCTACAGTTCGAACATTTCGGTAATTGGGTGGTATTGTTTTTCACATTTTCACATGCGTGAGTAAATCATAGTCTGAGAATCAATAATTGTGGATGGTTATACAAATATTATTTTTCCTTAATCAGTGGAAAAGGAAAATTGAAAGTGAACCATGCGATAATTAGATGCAGTTGCAGTTAAATTAGATTTCAGACTCAGATGTCTAAAATATAGCTTGGTCTAGTCTTCGACTGGTCAGCATCTCACAAATGACGTGTTCTTTACCAATTCCGAATTTGGGTTTACTGTGTATAATGTTATTGGCAACAAATAACTCAATCCAGTAGTAACTGCCCTCTCTTGACAAATCACTATTCGAGTTTCCAGGCTGATATTCTACCAAATTTTTAAACAACAACCCAACGTTCTCCCTAGAGATTCGTATTTGTAGTTTCGTATCCAATTTTTCGTTACTACCATCGTTGTAACCTAACAAAACATAATTCGTTAACGACTCCTCATAATATATCGAACAAGCAATATTGTTTGCCACTAAGTTTTAGGATAAAGCTAGGTGAAAATAATATTTTAAATATTATGAATCTTTTACGCGGTCCTGACAGATGATAAAGTCAACTTTCATTCGGCATGGTTGCTTCTGGTAGAATTATGGGACGATGCATATACTGCAGACAAACTGCACAGCAGTGGAAAAATCGAAAAGGATTTTTTTGCTTTGCATTTGACCCACATTCAGATTTTTATGTGTATGTATAGACATACAGCTGTTTCCTCCTAGTTAGGAGGGTGGCTAAATTAGGCAGATACAGTGGAGGGAGGCGCCCAATCTCCCAGCCACAAGACCGCCGTGTCCAAGCAGTCTCAAACTCGCGACATGCAGTACCAGAGGCTGGCTCTACAATCGGATCCGCTAACCAATGGGCCACGGCGGCCTCAAATTCACCTTGGAAAGTTAATGTGGCACCTGGGTTTGACTAATGAGTCGCTAGAAAAATGATCGTGGTTGGAGTTATTTGTTTGAATAGTATTTTCTTGTTCGATGAATACCTATAAACATATTTTTTTTCTACAGCGCACAATTGCAACACATATCGTTCAGCATCACATATCGTTCAGCATCAAGATGCTGAACGGCACTGCCTCAGTGCGTTTCCACACGAGTCAAAGTTGGCCAAATTTATTTAACCCATTAATTTTAATTTATATTGTTTTCCCAGCAACTTCACGAAGTTCCGAAAAGAATTTCAACACAGTAGTTCGCCCGTAAGAGTTGTTTCGTAACTTTATCATACACTGCCAGGTTGGTTTTATTACAGGTGATGGCAAGCATGCCCAATTCGTTTGATGGAAGAGAGAGGAAAAAGTTCGACGTGCAGTTGCAAGCTTCATTCAAAAGGGTTCAAATCTGCGCTCATAAAAGGTGCAGTTGAAGGAGATTGAAGGAGATTTGTTTTTTTAATCATTTGGTACTTTACATGTAAAGCTCACACTTTTTCAGTCTATTTAATTAAATTGAAGTTTAAATGTCGTACGATTACAATTTTATAGAGCGATATGACTTTTTGTCATCATGCAATGGTTTATCAATTCATAGGCTTAACCCATTAAACTCAATTTTCACATGCACTATGTGAGTAGTGTATGTGTCGACGATATGCGGATTTTGTCCGGTCTACGGGAGTTTGCACATAACATTTCACTGGCGGAAGGCGGGCGGTGCGACCGGAACTGGTTTAAGCAGGCGGACGGACGGACAGCTTTCGGATTATTCGTTTGTTATTAGGTTACATATGGTATTAGGTTATAAATGTTCATGTGTTATATAATTATAAAGTTTACATATAGGTATTTGCATTTCAATGCTGGGCATACTTTATCGCAATTCCGTTGCATGTCATGTAGCAAATATGCATTTTCAATGCAAGTCCTCTGAATGTATAGGGATATTGATAATATACATTTATAAGATAATTTTTCATTGATAATAAATCCAACGGTTAGGTAATAATTTACATGCAGTATGGTAGATTACAAACCCACACTTTCCGGACACGTTCATGATGATTTTTTTCAACCTTGGTTTCATTCCACCGTCGTTCGCTGTTGATCAATTTACACGTGGCATAGATTCAATTAGTTTAATGTTATTCCTCTGCGATTAAATTATCAGTACCCTTGCGCTCTGTTTTAGTTATTCCTGCAGTGTCTCCTTCTTTCGATTTCTCTGTTTTGAGCTATCAGTAGTAGGTATAACGACAAAATGGCAATGAAAAGTAGGGGGTACGAAAACGGCAATGAAAAGTAGGGGGTACGAAAACGGCAATGAAAAGTAGGGGGTACGAAAACGGCAATGAAAAGTAGGGGGTACGTGTCCAAAAACGGCAATCGAAAACCGTACTACGAAAACCGTACTACGAAAACCGTACTACGAAAACCGTACTACGAAAACCGTACTACGAAAACCGTACTACGAAAACCGTGCTACGAAAACCGTACTACAAGAATCGCCCTGGATAATTAGTGACTCTATGTATGTTTTTATGAAGGTATTACGATATATGCTTTTAGTGAAGGTATTAGATGGATAA
>SDVV010008085.1:0-17390 GCA_016164225.1 Gammarus roeselii | reverse complement strand
TCCCACAGTTTCTCAAAAGGCTCCCAAAGGGTCTCAAGGGTGTCCCTAAGGGCCCCAGAAAGATCCAAGTGGACCACCCCAAATCCATCTGGTCTCCCGAGTCCCCCGGGTTCTCGAAACCCCGGGTCCCCGAGTCCCGCGGATCCCACGAGGACCTCCTCTCCCTGGGTCACCTTGTCTCAACCAACCTCGATGCATATAATAAAAATAACCAATGCAAAATTTATCACCATGAAAAAAGGGCAGATAAATATAATAGAGCCCAAGCAAGAAGAAATACTAAAATACTAAAATAAAGTGTTAATGATCTATAAAATGAATAATCATCTATCCACCCCAAAATTTAGTTGAAAACTTCAACCTATACGAGACGATATTCGGCTTAGAGCGGTAACCGGCTCTTATTTTGATACAGCAAAAAAACTTTCTATACCCAGGAAACTTGTTAAACTTTGGAGCTTAGACGTGGAGAACAGTGTGCGATGGTGTTTTCGTACTCACTGGTTACGATACTGCCTCTGCGCATAGCTGTCGAGTCGGATACAAGGTTTACGGCTACAAGGACAAAGTCAGCTCCGACAGCAGCGCAATACAATGTTTAGAACTACACGGCATAGTTCAGTTACATTAAAATTCATTTATTCAGGAAGATAAAAACTCAGACAAAACGAATACCAACCTCCACCCCCTTAGAACCTCGAAGAGTAATATGTACGTACGTACGCCAGTGTGCACAGGTAGTATCGTCGAAATTGGTACAAGGTCCACGGCCTCACGAATCAGATCAACTCCAACTGCAACGCATCACAAGGTTTATAGTTACGCGGCAAAGGTCAACTACAGACATTGCATATGGTCCGCAAACGCGCGAGCGAGCGCAGACTAAAAAAAACGCTTATTTACACAATCACAAACAGGAGCTCTCGCAGAAGTATACTAGCATTATTTTATACGACAGAATTGAGGAACGTGAAGAGGAAAGAAAGGGCAGGTTCATCATGGGCTAAAAACTGCTCAGATTTTCATCATCGCACTTATTGTATAAGAGGATAGGGGCAGAGGTACCCTGGGCCCCGAAAGAGCCCCGAAGGGTTATCCAAATCCCCCGAGCTTCCTGGGTCCATCGAGTTCCCTCGTCTCAGCTCATCTCGGCTTGTCTCAAATCATTTCGGCCAGTTTTGATTCGTCGCGACCAACTCGACTCGTCTTAACATGTTCCGACTGATTTCGATGACCCTCACCCTCTGTGGCAGTAATCTGCGGACTGTAATAATCATTTTTTCTACAAGCATTTCACATACATACATTTTTCTGTGTATGGGTTTTACAGCGTGGGGAGAGGGAAGCAGGGGTCCCAGGGTTCAGACGAGCCTCAAGCGGGTCCCAAAGTTTCTCAACGGGGTCTCAAGGGTGTCCCAAAGGGTCTAAGAGGGTCCCCCCAAATCCTCCTGGTCTTGCAAGTCCCCTGGGTTCACGGAACCCACGGGTCCCTCGAGTCTCCCACATTCCCGGGTCATCTAGTCTCAACCAGCCTCGGTTCGTCTCGACTCGTCGCCTCGCTAGTCGACTAGTCTCCAATCGCCTCAACCTGCCTCGACTCACCTCGTCCCCTCCACGTACAGTGCCACTCAAGACTTTTACTCTTCAAGATCAACATCAACATTATTTTACCATTTAGCCTAGCCATCAAAACGCCTAGCTGTGCTCGGACATTTATTAGGCGCCCGGGAGAGCGCAAATTCTCCCACCGTAGGTTGGACTAGACTAACTAACACACCGCATAGTCCACCTAGGGCCCCTGCAGGCATCTAACGATACCTCATTATAAAACTAATCCAAAATTGATCACCATGAAAAAGGGGCACAGATAAATAATAGAGCTCAGAAAATAAGAACGAATAAAAGACTAAAATAAAGTGTTAATGATCAATAAAATAAATAATCATCCATCCATCCCTATCTGGACACTCTAATCATCCAAGGACCCTTGCAGACAACCAATAGGGAAATGGACACGTGAAATGAAGCACGTTTGTAGGAGTACAACTTTATTTTTTGTTTTGTAATAATAGTGAAGGTGTCCAAGAATGAACACCAAAGCTACTGATACTGCAAGCAAGTTGTCTCCTTGTGACTCCGCCAAGAGCTGTGTATAGAAGGCCTGATGTACCCAAAGGCCATTGTCGCTTTTATACGTGCAACCAAGTTACAGATCTACGTCTCTTTCACAGACAATCATAAATAAGATCGTCCAAACAGGAACAGAAAGATGCAATGGATTTGATTTGGGCCTCGCAGCAAGTCATCGCAAGCTCCACCGTAGGACAGAATGCAATAGAAGGTATGTTCTCGGAAACAATGTTTTAGCGTTTAGTTGTCAATCGACGCAAGTAGCTTGAACATCCCTTCCTCTCTGAGGTAGGTAGTCCACTCTTCGGGTCGTGAACTATCATCTCCACCGGAGTTTTGACGCGAGTCTGATAGCTCCCCCGTACGGCGCGAGTAGGGACGTAAGGAGCATTTTGCTCTTTGCCAGATAGCTGATGCAGCAACAACACACCTTTGGCGAGTCACGCGGAGCACACTTCTTTCTGAACGGTGAACAACATTTTATCGAGTATACTCACAAAGTAATCATTAAAAATAAATTAGCATTAATATTTTTAAATGATTCATTACGTTATTATACTTACATAGTAGTCATCTCTTAAGAATAACATGTTATTAGAAATTACCTCACGCACTGTCTGAAAATACCATATTAGTGTAGATTAGGTTAGTGAACAGTTCTATGAGCAGCGTACCAATAGACCAATTGACAATGGGCCCCTGAGATGGGAAGAACTTGGTCAATTAGCATTACAGGTCCATTGTGAGGCATACCACATGGTAGTTAAGTAAAGTGCTATCCGCACTCTGCTGGTACGCGTGGTCTGCGGTCGAAAAGAACAGCACAAGACACAGGCACGAGACTGCGCCAGTGAGAGGAGACGGGATCAGCAATCGATTTTTCAAGGTTGAACCACCCGCTTATTATCGGAAAATGACCCAAGTGTAGAGGGTATCAACTACAACCACTGCAGCGCGTGTGCTTTCAGCATGTGTTCAAGTGTATTCTCAACCTCATGAGGACGCTTTCATTAGGGCTTTTAGCGTTGAATGCCAAGTGTCTGTACAGCACCTTCTTACGAGGATCAGTAGAGCATGCATTGATTATTACACCTGATTTAGTTACCATACATGTGATGTGCCTTGCGTCTGCAGAACGAATATAATATTATGTATAGTATAGACACACGCCGTTTCCTCCTGGTTAGGAGGGTGGCTAAGTTAGGCTGACACAGAAGGGGGAGGTGCTCTATCTCCCCGCCAACGAATATAGTTCTAAGTGAAACAGAACACCAACCACGAGCCAAGATACGATGTACCTATCAACCCTACTCATATAGGTAGACAGCTATCTTAACTGTAGGGCAGTCCCATTGTCACACTGTCGGGCCCAGCTGCTGACACTGACCTTGGACTGCACTTGACCCAGAAGGTGTGTTGCGGAGTCTTCTGGCCTCACCCTTCAGAGCAAAAGGGCTAAGTTGTGTGAGTATGAGAGGAGTGTGAGGTGCACCTTGCCGTTGGCCACTCCCTTTCGCGGGGGATTCGGCCTAGTGTCTGTATCTAAGTTGTCGTAGATTAGATTGGTGACAAGACTTTCTAACGCACTGGAGTCAGCATCATTCTGGCGTTGAATGTCAAACCAGCAACCAGTGTTTCATCAAGTTATAGACAATTTCTTATTTAGATAATAGTTAGATTTACTACTCATAAAGTCAGTTTATTTTATGCGGCGAATGTCAAAGGTGTGCATGGGTGCCACAGTAGGTACAGAAACTCCTCAGATGCGGTGGCCATGTGGTCTCAGCACTCCCCGGGTGGCAGTAAGGAGGATTAACACTCAACCAAATACAGCTCCAGAGCCGCACGGATTCGCTGTCGTCTTTAAGTGCCGGGGCTATGCTCCGCAACATCAGTTGAGCGGGGAGACAAGGAAGAAACAGGAAACGGGGATCCCACACATGAAATTTACACTCAGTGTAGGGAGTCTCGCCTGAGAACAACAAGAATGGAATGAAAAAAATGGAGGACTCGTTCAATAAAGTTGCACGAATGAGCGCAACTAGGCTGCTATTAGCTACTCGCAAGGAGAAAAGTTAGGTCCTGTGTATGTTCAAGCGCGAAAACTATTAAGAGGGTTATTATGGTGTAACAAACAAAAGATGCAAATAAGGTAAATATAAGTTAAGTAAATTCAGGATGGTCGAGAAAATGAGTTAGTGAAGGGTGATGAATAAGGGAGTCTGGAAGGAATAAGGGTGTTCACCCACAAGGTTAAGCCGTGACCCCGTGCGGCCTGTGAATCTAACAGATGCTTTGGTGGAGGGAGAAGACTGTCGTTGTCGTAATTCGTGAGGGTGGTGTCTTGGCACAGGGTCAGTTCGGGGCGGAATACAACTCATGACCATACAGATACAGACACTAGGCCGCATCCCCCAGAAAAGGGGGGTGGCCGACTGCAAGGCACATCTCACACAACTTAGCCCTTTTGTGCTCAACTCAAGACCAGTGTTGTGGAAAATGCAGTACTTAGATACTTTTCCCAATAACTATTTACAAATCCATTTCCCGCAAATCGGACTTAGTATTTGGCAAATGTATCTCGATGCAGTATCGCAACCAACGCTGCTCAAGAAAATAGTGCTGGAGAGGGAAGTAGATCCATTGCAGCCTCACACTGCCAACTCAAACTAGACGGTAGTAGGTGGCGGTTGTCGTAATGATAGTCACCCCAGTGATTGTGGTAGTTGTGCTTTCCTATGATAATGGTGATAACAATGATAGTAAATATAGACGATTACAACTCAACAAAAAAGAGTAGTTCTGCAAGTATCACACAATATAAATATTTACTGTTGGAAAATACACGATAACAGTCACGCGCCGCTGTAAGAGAGTATGCAATAAAAGCAAGCTATAAAATAATGGACACTCATTCCTAGAATAGAAATATATTAAGAGTAGGGTCAGCAAAGAAGCTGAGGCAAAAATAATAGTTAGCTATTCTACATCAAAATAATCATTGCAAAATCGTGAAGACGAAATATTTACATAAAGTAAGCCGCATATAGATTAGCTGTGTTTGTGAGACCTGTCAATCGCTTCAGAAACCGGAGTCCAAAAAAAAAATCTAATCCAATTTGTCAGCCCTACAGCTGCACTTCACAAGTATTCAGTACAAATACATGACTCAATCGATTTCCCATCAACATACAAGCGTGAAACCACAATAGGCGATTCATGACGAGGAATGATAAAACGTATACCCTGCCTAATTTCTGTACCTAGATTTCGGTTATACGAATGTGGAATCAATATTCCTTAACGTTATCAGATACCTGTACTGAAATAAAATAATTCTGCGATAGCAATACTTCGCAAGGAGCGCCAGTCTGAAATATGTGCAGGAGCAGCATCCAAACTCTCAAGTAGTAAATTACGATGCTGAACTCATCAGTGTTAAAGGGCAGGTGTGAAACTTGTTGAGGTCAAGTTTGACGAGGAACAAGATGTATGATTGTTATGCATGGTTCAGATTGATTGTAGCCGGTTGCTGCAGCTCGACGACCGAAGACGCCACGCAGCTTTCCGTTGGCTGTGCATTTTGAACCAATGAAAAACCCCATGTGACGTCTCCACATCGTCGCGTGCTCAAATTTTATGCAGTGTGGAGCAGGCTCAACAAACGCGCCCTTAAATCGAAGACCGCTGAGACTTCCGAGTAGTCGTTTCATCAAAATAGCCCCCAGATTCTACGTAAGCTCGTTTTGTTTCAGTTAAATAAAGACCGCAACGACAGGACGCGCTGCAAATATCAACGCGGAAATTTGGTTTATGTCATCCTAACCAAGCAACGTTGTCACCCCGTGGAAATTGAAAAAAAGGCTTCTTAGTTCACTATATTGAAAGTATATGTATAGCACAAGATGTGGCAACAAAGCACGAGTTAGAGAACATTGAGGAACACCAGCAAGTACTGCGAGGACAAACCACACGTATGCACGGCCTCTATAGAAGCAGTTATGCATAAAAAAACAGAATTGTTTCACACAGGCACGAAAACCATTCGTAATTTCTTGCATGGACAAGATATTTACAAGGACTTCAGAGAGATCTCGTTTCTGCAGTCAGCTATTGATTAGATTAGCTGTTGATGCCCGGGCCATCCAAGATTAGATATCATAGTTAGCTACATAGATTAGGTAAGACTAAGCAGCTCATCTCCACCGGAGCTCTGACGAAAGCCTTTGTGAGCTCCCCCGTAAGTTAGCTACATACACATTATCTTACACCATCGCTGAGGTAAAATGAATCAAGATAAATGTCCTCAGAGATGTGAGAACAGCAATATGATGAGATTAGAGGGACTCATCTATATCGGAGCTCAGACGAATGCCTAAGAACACTGCAAAACAGGCAGAACATGTGGCAGCTGTAGCATCAAGCATCATGGTTGTCACGCAACTTTGTGTTTAACAGGAGTTGGCAAATACATAGTTAAAACAAAGCAGCGGTACGTTCAAACTAAGAATTCCAAATGTCATGCCGCCAACTCATCTGTGTTCAACTCCATAGGAGAGAACATTCGATCATAGACCCTTCAGGACTCGCGGTGACTTGAACTTTCGGAACCGGTGAATAACAGAAATGACTGTGATGGAAAGACTTGCGAGGTTGCCAATAATTACGGTTACTGTAGAACACAATTCGGCAACACGTGGCACAGACGAACCTTATCACAAAAACTAGTGGTTTACGTTTTGACTGGATTCGAGCGACGGGAATTTCTATTACGTTGGAGTAAACATCTTTCTGGCATCGAACGTCAAATCTGCAATAGTGGTGCAACAAGTTATCGTCTCTAGGCGATCGTTTGCTTACCAGAATCCAATTTTTCTGAAATATCGAGGAACAGCTCTGTGTCTAATACATTTTAATATAAATATGTGTTGATTCAACTTCTACAATTCCAAATCGACCGCCATTGATAATTGAACGTATGCAGAAATGCATCCTATACGTAAGAGGCTTCATACAGCCAGAAATACCTAGTGATAAACACGAACAACATTGCACACACGTCATTCTAGGAAATTAAAGATACACCAACATCAAAGACTGCAACCAACGGCGGATACTAACAGTAAGCGTTGAAGCACGAGAGCAGTTTCCAGAACATGGGAGAGAACAGCCTCAAACAGAAAAAATTGAGAATGTAGGTGTTTTGCAAGCGCATCAACCGTTGGTAGTTTGTCGGAGCGGAAAGTGTTGAGGAGATGGGAATTTAGGAAAGAAATAGGCTGCGTCATGGTCTCGAAATAAAAGATTTAAGACGAAGCACTCCTCGGCATGTTCATCAAGGCATGCACGACTAACCTATTGGGATACAGAGCTAGTTACAGCGGGGTGAGTTGTGAAGGGTCAACGAGAAGACTGTCTGCTACAGCAAAATGTCGACCAGTCTATGTCATCAATAAGTAGCTTTCAAAAATTCATTGATTCATAGGATAGTTGGTCAACATAAAACGGAAAGAACGCCTCAGAAACGCTGATATTAGAACGTTTCTTTTCAATTACCGGATTTCTCTCCAGGTAGTGCTCTCTGTGCGTATCTAAGCTACCCAAGCAGCGTTATGAGAGCTCATTTTCCCTTTCAAGCATATGAATAATGAGTTAGAGATAATTCAAAAGCGAACTGGATAGATAGGTATTTATTGGTCAAAACGCAACACTCTCAAACTAAAAAAATATAGATCACACAGCTACGATACATGTAAATACAATATCGATTGAACTAGTACATATATGATGTATATGTACGAATACAAGGAGAATGTACAAAATCGTGGTCACTCCTAAACATCACGAACCTATGTCCTTACTAATATATCGATTAAAATGTTCTCGTTAACACGCACCGATTGCGTGACAAATCAACTGCTGAGGAGTGCTTGCATAAACCCACTTCTTCAACTCTCACGTTAGCCACCAATTGTGGATCCAACGCATCAACTCTGCATTGTTAAAATGCAAGTGCACGGCGTAGTGATAGCAAATGTACTTTGCGTTTGAACAGTACGCACTTTTGTTCAGCAGCTCTAGGTTATCAGAGTGCGCTGCCTACGCAGGTACGCCATAATTGAAGGAGGAAAATAAATGATCGCGCTGGGTGGTCAACATACCAGCACCTTAATAGTAAAAGTTAAATGTAGAATTTGTTTCGGGTGGAACTACGTAATGTTGTAATGTGTAAAATACATAGGTTAAGAAATGACGTGTCAAAGTTCAATTATCATGTTGAAGCTTTTACATGGAAAAAACAAAGCCATAGATGTGAAGCAGGGAGGTTAAGAACACTCAGCGAATACTCCCCACGACCACATTATGGTTATCTCAAACGATTAATCTAAATGGGTCATCCACTTGACACCAATACCTATTTACAACAACACAAAGAAGGTGCTACTTAAAAGCCGATTATTTCTAGCACTTTTCATGGTAACCCAAGAAGTGAAGGGGTGTTTCTACAGCACAATATTGAGAAAAATCGACTACGAACAGCCAATAGGTAGATTCCGGCAAAGATTTATTTCCTAAAATCTAACACCTAAACCCAGGCTGCAAGCAAATAGTGTGCTAGTACTACAAGCTACCCTCCCAACTAACTATCCCCTCAACAATAATTACCTAATAAATATCGCGTCACACGTCAGTGCAGGCGAAGCGCGAGGTTGGGTGTGCCATACAATAGCCTTTGAATATCTCCGACCTATGCAACGTATAGAGAAAACTCCATGATCAAACTACCTGTGACCAAGCAAGACCGGAATTGTGGCCACTCTTGCTCGTCCACATAAGCTAATCAAACGCTTCTCTTAGACCTTCATACCCAATCACCCACGAAAGTAATTATACGGTTTCTTGAATCATTCCATTCAAGCCCGTACTGCTCAAAACTTACATAAAGTTGTGAAATATTATTAAACATAATTAAGGTCCGTTACACAAACTGACGAGTTAGTGTCTGTCTTCCGGAGAATATTTATTTATAATTTGTAACCATATTCGGTCAAGCTGACCACCCACCATAAAATAATTTATTGTTTTTGGTAATACCAGCCTATTTGAAGCAGTAAGATTATTGAAAGGCAGTTCACCACTTCTTATTGTACAAAAAAAAATTTAGTGAGAGAGCAAAGAAACAAGAATCCATTTTGATTGCTACATATAATTTTTTTTTCTTATGCATATGCAAAACAACTGATATCACAACTCCAATGGAGATAAACCCTCTTAATCTAACCATGGTGTCAGTACCTATGTGTGGCTACTTGCCCAGCTTTTCAGAGTCCACATTTAAACTAACTAACATGCAATCTCCAGTCAAAATGGAATCCAGCCTTGGTAAAATGTGTTCCTGAAAATGCAGTTATCAATTGGCTCTTGAATACAGATTTGTAGCTTTATGTGGAGCATGGTTTGTATGATGTTCAGGGTAGGCCTCTGAGGTCCAACCGCATGTACAACAAATCGGAAAATTGGCTAATTATGTTCTCATTTGTTACCTGAGGTGGTACTTAGTCATTTGCAAACATTGGTCTTTCCTCCTCACTCTTCTAATGTCTGCTGTAGGTCCTTCAGTGGGAGGAGTGTTGGTGTGGAATGCCTTGATGCTGGGATAGAGCAGTGGACAGATATCACTCACACTACGACCCTTGCTGAAGTTTGATGTGTTTTTTTTTAATTTGACTAGCCCAATAACTAACTGATTCGCTGTATAGTCAGTTGCTCAGAGCACAATGACTAACGGATTTGCTATGTAGTCAGTCGCCTAGAGAACAATGACTAACTGATACGCAATAGTCAGTTTCCTGGAGCACAAATTTTCGTATTGTTCCGCCCATTATTTTGGACGGAACAATCTGATCTGGTTATGATGGCGTGTTGAGGAGTCATAAAGACCCATCGTAATAAACTGCATCTTGAATGCTGGCACACCTGGTTGAAGCAGACCTTAGCTGCAACATCCTTCCCCGACGACTTCTCGTCACCTACTCGCAATATTAAACCCAACAAAAGCACCAGCCTCAGCAAGCGCAGAGGGTGCACGCGCTAGCACACGCTCTGTTTGGCCACCCCTTATCAGCTGTGCAACTGGAATACTATTGCGGCGGCACGTGTACGCCCGCTTCTACGGTCTAGCTTTTTGTATATTCGCACCATAACCCTATCCACTGTATCCTCAGGCGTGTGGTGTAGTGGAAGGCGTGTTGGCGATGAGGTGTGCCGCTGAGGAGCAACGCTGCAGTGACTGCATCGTTACAGGTGCTGGTACTGACTGCAGTACTTGGCTAGGGAGCCTTACAAGTGCTATGCTGTTCTGATGAACCAGGCTACTCTATATATTCTTCTTCCGACACTCGATTCATCATTGAGCCTCATATTAACAGATAATGTATGTCAATATTGTTGTAAACTTTTGCCATCACATTCCATGGATTTGTTTCTACATTACTAGCCAGTTCACCATCAACACCTTGTCTAATAGCCATAGCCTGAAATGCTCATCCATTGCAAATTCACTCCCAAAACATTTGAATCTGATTTCATTTTGGCTACTTCAAGCTGTTTTTGGATTTAGTGTTTTAAAACATACTTATAATTTTTCAGTCCTCTGCACATCACAATGTAGTAACTTTTAATCGTGTTCACATATTTATTGAGTGCTCTACACGAACAGAGACGCTAACTCTCGTACCTTGATTATTATTTAGGTGGGGACTGTTACACTTTTCTCTCCACCGTTGCCTAATCTACCAGTATAATTTTTCCCCCACCTTTCCAACCCCTCTTCCGTGTTTTCCGCCCCTGCAGTGCCGTGGCTTGTAGTGCCACAGCTCGTCGCCCGCCGCGGTGTGGTGCTTGCGCGCGGTCAGTGCCAGGTACCGTGCCACCTGTCCTACCAGCTGCTGGCTGAGCTGTTCACGCTACTCCTGCGAAGTGGTCTCAGGGAACTGGCGATGCACCGCCAGCTCAACAGACTGACTGAGGAGACGCCGCACCTGCATGCGGCCCTCAAAAGGTGAGCGCTGCTTTAGTCTTGTCAGCAAGCCCGGTTGGACAGTGCTACCACTGTCTCCATATTTTTTATTAAAAAAGTCATTTTTTCGAAAATTGCTTTTGAAACTACTTAATAATGGAAACATGTAATTACTTACATTGACAGGTCTAATTGTTTTTTCTTAAATTGCTTCAAAAACTATTAAACTATAGAAACATAAATTACTTGCATTAACAAGTGTCTCCTTGCTGTACGATTTGTTAAGTCAAGCCCCTCTCCCCATCTCCTCTCTCCTCCCCTGCCATCAGGTGCGTACGTGAGTTCCTGCTGCGTCACCAGCTGCAGCCGTTCCTGCGGCCGGGCTGCGGGTCGTTCCTGCCCTCCTTGGCCGCCAAGGCTGTCCCCAGCGCCGCACTACTGTTTCCGCCCTGCATGCTGCAGCTGCAACGCCTCTTGCAGCGCCACCGTCGCCTGCAGCATCACCAGCGCTACCGCTACACAGTGTTCCTCAAGGGTGTGGGCATGCCGCTCGACCAAAACATCGCGTGAGTAAAACACTGGTAAGGCAACAAGAGGATAGTTTTTGTTTTGTCTGTAAGACGTTTCGGTTGAACTTGTTTGATGTTTGTACAAAAATGAACTGCTGAATCGCCTAGCAGGGGGTGGACGACGGCAAGACCTGCATAACACTCCTCTCATGCACTCACACACTTTGCGAAACTAATCCCTTTGTGCTTATGGGTCCAACCTGGACTCCGCTACGCTCACATCGAGCCAGGAATGAAGTACGAGATCAGTTTCAGCAGCTGAGCCCTACAGTTTGCACTGGTTCACACCGGCATTATAATTACTGGGCTCTCCCCTATTCCGTTTCTGAACTCGACGCCAATTACGGAAAAGCGCATTTGACGTCTCGTTCCTATGACGCCGCATTTGACGTCTCTTTCAGAAGACCAACAATTTTAAACAAACCGATACCTCATGAGTTGCTTCATTATTTTTTATATCCTTTGCCCGTATGCAGCGGAACAATGCAAGCACTGCACCACTCAAGCGGCACCACACCCTACGCCACAACACAATTTAGCAGCCTCGCCAACTATTCGACCTCGGTGACTCCACCCCTCTTTAGGCACAGAACTCCGTCCAAAGTAGGATCGGAGCTGGAAAACACACGGAAAAGTCATGTGCTACTTCAGTACCTACACGAGTACCTTAAAACCCGATGTTGACCTGTGACTGCTGTTTTCAGTCACGGTGTAGTGGGACACCGCCCCGCGGAAGCAGACGGTCAACGCATCCCAACAACACAACCTAAATAAACTCAGGCGTGAGGGAGGCTTTGCAAACCAGACGCCGGAACCCCACGGAACTACCACCTAAAATCTCGCACCAGTTATGCAACCCTGCCCACAAATAAAACACAAGGACAGAAGAGGAAAGACCGGAGAAGAAAGAAAGGGAAGACTAAACTGGTTGAATTTACACTTTATCCGACGGGACGAACAGCACGGAGCGATCAGTTACTGCTCTTTTCTCAGTAGGCAGATGGTATGCTGTTCAATGCATCGGCCTAGGTGACCACTCGCTCACTAGACAAGTAGGTACTCGAATCTCAGAGGTTATGCCGAATGTTGAAGAAAACGGGTTGTAGGTATACGGCTGGGTAAATAAATATATTTCAGATAACAGATAGTTCCCACGACAGCAGGCGCCTCCAGGTTACGATAATAGACCCAACGATCAACAAGGCAGGAGGATCAATTTTATACACCTACGAGTAATATTTCACAATCACTCAGCCCTGCTTAACTTATTAAACTATGATGAATGTTAAACAACTAACAGCTTATGAGAATACCTCCTTGAGAAAAACGCACATATGAAGACGCAGTTGAGAGCCACACAGCGCCTCAGAAGTTTTCCTAGCCTATGCAACTATGTACCTCGAAACTATCATGCCATCCATTACGCTGGGGCCTAGACAAGAGCTGAGTAAATAATATCACATCAAAATCACTATCTGGTTCATGAGCTTACTCCCAGTACACTTGAATCTTACAAGCCCAACAAGAGCAGACTGAGCAATTAATACACTTTATTTAATAAGATCGGTAGCTAATCTATCCAACCAAGACATTAGTCAAGACATACCTAGATGTCTCGGGCATGACTGAAGCGAACCGCGCAATTTTAAGAGCTCACGTTACCCAGCACAACAGCCAGACCCAACAGCTGGGTGAGCACACTGTTAATAATAGCGACTTTTTACCGATTCAGGCTTAACCTAGGATTGACCTGCACAAATCCACACCGCCATGCCTAGATACATAGTAATAATAATAGGTCAATTAGGAGAGCACTCCTACAGGGACATCCATTGCGACTGTAACAACACAATCCACTCCACGCAACCGCACTAATCACACCCCTGGGAGCAATGGCAATTTAAACTATGGGCACTAAGGCAGTGATTACACCAGACACGTGGACAGATCGTAATCACACTCTGAGGGGAACAAGAAAAAAGTACGATTTTCCCCACCAGATTATCTACAACCCCACACATCTCTTATCAAGAAGAAAATTCGCACGTAACTCAAAGAAATTTGCAACACGCGGCGACGACGACGGCGCTCGGACGCAACGGAAACCGATAAATTAACATTGGCAATGACCCAAACGTTAGACTACCCTCCGGCCCACGTCTCTGTCAAGTCAATGTCACATATAAAAGTAGTTGTCTGGCAAATCATACCCCAGAAACATCCACGTTCAACCTGACGATCAACTTCCACCGCGGAACTCAGTCACTTCGGTAAGGCTATGCGATCATAATACTCGAAAACCACGCAACTCCGTCACAGATTCCGATGTGATTCCCCAACAGAGGAGTCAATTACACAGACTGAAAACAACTCATGATTACACAAATGTGGTACTTCGGAGCTCCCCATCAAATGGATAATAAAATAATGGAAAAAGTATAAATAGAAAAGAGGTTAACCAGATAACAAGCTGTACGTAGAAATAATGATTTCAAAATAGCTAGCTATATACTAATGGGAAAAAAATCACAGCTCAATAATGAAGAGCTGAACAACGAGTCCTATCATTTAGCGTACTTCATCGCTGCGTAGCTACACCCAGTTAACTGGCAGCCGCACTCTGGTCGAGGGTCTCTTCCTCTATTTTCTAATGCATAACCAGACAAACCGTTCCTGCTTTTCTGGAACGTTCCAATACATGTTTTCAGTACGAGCTCGTCTCCTACCTCACCCCATCCTATGGAACTTTCTTCATTCTCAAAGGTAACGACGTCGTGGTGATTTACTTATTTTCCAATGGGACAATTGCCGCAGAAACCAAGGTCCATAAGGCAATGGTGGCCAGCACTGGTCTTCTATTGCATAGATGAGCAGACCTAATTCGATGAAGTGGAACCCTCAAGGTCGCTCGACGTGTCGCATAGAGCCGATGGAATGCAAGCGACCGGAAGGGTAAGTTGACGACCCAAACGCAGCGCTGTTTCGGTTGGACCTCGGGCCACTAAAAAGGTTGCAGATACGTAGACAGTGTCGCAGGAACGAAGAACGGCAACCCACCCAAAAAGATCCGTCAACAATCGAAGCGTAAGCTGATGATCCTGCAGCTCCCATGGGACGAACCACGCCGTGCAGCCGCCGGACGAATATGTCAATCTAGGTCAGAGGGTCCTAACCAATCTGAGTAATCCCTGCGTCACCACCAGCTGGTCCCAGTCCTTGAATTAGTAGCATATTTCCAGACGTTGTGGTGAATTTTCGGTAGGCAGACGACCAACCGGTGCCACACGACACCCACAGACGGCCGACGAGTCGAGAACAGCTCGGCAGTCCGGCGAACCGCAGGGTTGACAATTCAGGTTGCGACCAGTTTCCCGCTTGGTAGGGAAAGGCAAATCTCACCTTGTGACAGATCAAGCTTCCTCACCCACCTCTTCAACATCCGTTGTTGAAGACGATAGTACTGGGGTACGGGACGAGGAACCCCAGTATACGGGCTGAGGAACCCCAGTATACGGGCTGACGGTCTGGAGTCGTTTTGTATGATGTGACGCTGTGGAGACCCAGAAAGGGGACGACTGTCCGAAGTCGTTGTCAATGACAGTGACAATGTGAGGCAACAGAAGTAACATGATTACTGTTAGCCGTGCTACCTAGCCACGACTCACCGCTAAAACTTGAATAACGGTGCTGGTTTTGTCATGCCACTGGAAAGTTGACTCCAATGGCGGTAGGTGTCTACAATAAGGTTCACGTTCGTGGCCATATATGGTCGTTCCAACAAATAGGCAACCTTTTTGACTGGAAATGAAACAATATTTTAATGAGTGCTACAACTCGAGACGTATCAGTCTGTTATGTGTGGTTAGTAAGTTGTACGGGAGAGTGCTGATCAAAATGATTAGAGACTGTACGGACTGCGTAATTGGAGAGGAACAGTGTGGCTTCAGGAGTGGTAGAGGGTGTGTTGATCAGATTTTAGCAGTGAGACAGGTATGTGAGAAGTACCTTGCCAAAGAAAATGATGTGTTCTGGGCTTTCATGCATCTGGAGAAGGCATACGACAGGATTGACAGGGAAGCGCTGTGGAGGGTGTTGCGTTTGTATGGAGTGGGCGGACATTTGTTGGAAACGGTGCAGAGTTTCTATGTTGGCAGCCGAGCATGTGTCGGAGTGGGAAGCGAGGTGAGTGATTGTTTCACAGTGAAAGTGGGACTGAGGCAAGGCTGCGTGATGTCTCCCTGCCTGTTCAACCTCTATATGGATGGAGTGGTTAGGTAGGTGAACGCGAGTGTGCTGGGTCGTGGCTTGGAACTGTTGGAAGAGAATGGGCGGAGTTGGCAGTTGAGCCAGTTGCTATTTGCTGATGATATGGCCCTGGTTGCGGATTCAGAGGAGAAGCTATGTCGGCTAGTGTCTGAGTTTGGTAGAGTGTGTGAGAGGAGGACGCTTCGAGTGCACGCGGGTAGAAGTAAAGTAATAAGATGCTCGAGGACTGTCGATGCGAGCATAATTAGTGTCCCCCTAAATATAGAGCTCTTGGAGGAAGTTCAGTGTTTTAAATATCTGGGCTTCCATGGGGAGATAACTGAACTAGTGGAAACTGAAGTGAAGGCGCGACTGAAGGAGGGATGTAAAGTGTTGGGTGCACTGAAGAGTGTACCCAACACTTTACACACAGTAACCTCACCAGCCATTCGACAATCGTTATTCCACCCTTCTTCGGGCACTCGGTCGCAACGCCATCCAAACCAGGTACTTTCCTCCTTTCATCACGTCCACCGCCTCCTGCACCTCTTCCACCACCCACGGCAACAATGTCAGCCTCTCTGTCATCCTCGACATTCAACAACTCATCAAAATACTCGGCCCTCCTCTTCCGTACATCACCATTTTCCAACAACAACTGGCCATTTTAATTTTTCACCACTTCCTCTTTTCCGGTCTCTCCCATTCTCACCCTCTTCACCTCTTTCCAGAACATCTTTTTGTTCTCCTCAAAATTCTGGCGCAACCGTCTGCCCACCGGGCATCAACGTTCCTTTTGGCTCTCCTCACCACCCGCTTCACCTCGCTTCTTCTCTCTTTGTAGCTTTCATAAGCCACCACCGACTTCACCTGCAATCACTCCTCAAGCGCTCCATTTTTCCGCGTCACCGCCAGTTTGACCTCTTCGTCCCACCACTCGCAACCTTTACTTTTGCACCCGCCCACCCGGCGCACACCACACACCTTCTTCGCACATTACAGCAACGCATCCCTCAACGTCTCCCATTCTTCCTCCACATCTCTCAGATCCTGTCCTCTCACGTTGTCATATTCTTCCTTCAACGCCTGCTGGAACCCCTCGGCTCTACTTTTCACATTCAGTCCACTCACTTTCACTACCTCTCTTCCTCCTCCCACTCGTTTGTTGCCTTTCCACTTCTGCTCCTCTCTTAATCTGCCTTCCACCAGCAGATGGTCAGACACTCCTCCACCCTCCCCTCTCAACAGCCTCCCCACCACTCTCCTCGATAGAGATACAGACACTAGGCCGCATCCCCCAGAAAGGGGGGTGGCCGACGGCAAGGCGCACCTCACACGCTCACACTCACACACCTTAGCCCCTTTGTGCTAAAGGGTCCGGCCGGTAGCCCCTCAATTTACACTCTGGGTCCCGAATGCACCGAGGA
>SDVV010008084.1:0-17392 GCA_016164225.1 Gammarus roeselii | reverse complement strand
ATATGTATATATATACCAAGTGGATATGAATTCGCGTGCAAAGCAAAGAAAGTGAAATAATTACGGTGCAATTGAATTTTTATTCATATGTATCATGGTCCTGCATTCAAGTTTAGTGTTGAAAACAAGGAAAACAGCAACAACGGTTTTGAGTAAAGTAAAATATAGAGACATTTATCGACTGATAATGAACAAGAGAGGTGACTGTCACCTTGCCGTCGTCACACGGAGCGCCTTCATACACATGAGTGTCGCTGGGGCACTGCTCCGACCACCCCGAGCAGTACTCCGACAGATCGCACTCGGACCGCGACGGCCGGCAGATCGTGGAGGCGGGAAGGGGGTGGCAAGTCTGCAGAGATAAAGTCAATGAGGACCGACGAGGAGACGGCATTGTCAATGACATGAAAATGGTATGGTCTGTAACGACTGCGGAATATAATTAGAATCAACATATCCGAAACTGACGTTCCAATATTATGTATATTGAATGAAAAGGTTACAATATCACATACTAACCATTTATAGTTTTATATTGAGACGACGAATACAAGTTATGGTCGAGTCGAACACGAGTTCTAAATTTTGTGTATAATATGAGAGGTATATTATCACAGTCATCATACAATTATTTCAATCAAATCTGATGATGAAAACAAATGGTTTCCAAGGCACGGGATGAAAGGATTTGGGAAACCTGTTAAGAAGATGTAGTCAATGAAATTTAAGAAATGTAAAGAAAACTTAACTATGCTGTACGTCTGTTATATATCAATAGTGTGAGCACACCTTGAAGTCACAGCAGGGTCCTGAGGCACAGGTGGCGTTCTCAAAAAAGGTGCATGTTTTAGCATCGCAACACCGGCTGGTGCAGAGGCTGGCAGGCCCGCAGTCACATTGCTCTGTCCCCTCCACCACACCGTCACCGCAGAATGGGATGCGGTCTATGGTGGAGGTGGGCACGTTCCACATGCACGAGAACTCGCCGTTCACGAAGTGTGCCGCCAGGGAGGCCTTGCTACAGTTGCTCCAGTGAAGCTCAGGTTTCCGATTCGTGCTATTGAATAAAATAATACTTGTTCGAGTATTTATTTTTCTATTGCGATACTGTTATTTTTGTGATCAGTTTCTCATTGGTAGAAAATGATTATGGGAAGCCAAACATGAAGCAGTATGTGTTACGGTACTTCCTTAGGCGGCCGGAGGCAATTTGCCACGGCAGTTGACATACCGTTCAAGTCGTTTTACCTTCAATGTCGTCATAATATATTAATAGAGAAAAAAACTTTTCTACCTTTTTTTGGTCCTCTTGCACGCATTATTCTTATATCGTAAGATATCATGGCACAATCTGCTCCCATGATTCAAAAGATTGCCACAGACAAAAAACCATCCATTTCCAATCAGTTGTGGAGTTTCAATGATCCACGAATTTAGTCAATCTGTCGCGAATGTCAAACATCAATTCCTGCAATACACAGACACTAAGTAATGTTAGTGACGGCCGCGGTAACGTTACAGAAAGAGGCTTCACTCAGTATATGATATGCGTTCTAACAGTAGGTCTCTCATAGCTTTACATCGCATTATACTCAGCGTAACTTAAACAACAATAGCCGATCTGATATTTGTATGCCTTAACGGTACTGGATTTTGGCGACTTATACTGTTAAACTTAATGCATGCGTTGCATCAGGTGCATGGATGGTATCTTGTCAACCAACTTGAGAGAGGAGGCCATGGCACAGTCACGGTCGTCACATGTGCATGGCACTGATGGCACGGAGTCGTGGACCATACCGAGGACGTGGCCCAGCTCGTGAGTCACCGTGTGGGACACTCCCACAACGTCAGAGTCGTGGGCCTGAAGCGAATAACAGTAGGAAAATTTTTAGGGACATCATTACAATCCCACAAGGAAAAATATGTTGGTGACGCTTCCTATTTGTAGTGGGCATCACCGCAAACAATCGCTATATTTACTGTTCGATTTTGCTCACATTAATATGAGAGAAGTGTTTCATATTATATTTTCTTTTTTACTCTTCCATGTTCAAATATTGACGTTGAACAGTATATTGTACATGAATTCTTTCTGAGTAATTTTGTCTATTCGTATTGTGCTTATGTTTATATTTCATACAAAAATACATGCGAAATCAAAACGTATAAAAATATTTAAAACTAAAGTCCCAAATGAATCATACTAAGAAAGGCCAACAATGTTCAACTTCTACTCTTCCAGAGAACGCGACACACTAGTAACCCTGCTCTAGATTAATATTCTTACTCCCCTCTCTCACCTCGACCACCGCCACGGCGCTGCCTGTACACATGCTGCTCACCAGCGCATAGCCCACCGTCGACCCGAGGAAGTTCACTTTCCTGGGGCAAACGATGGCTTAGAACTGTACTTTAGAGCAGAAATCTTATCGTAATTAATATTTATTCAGTACGATGAGAATACACCAACGGCTTGCTATGATTCCGGTATTATATGCGACTATGGGAATATGAGGTCTTACAAGTTATGTGGTCCTAGTACGATAAAACGATTAACATAATTAAAATGATATCATCTTATACAGCATTAGCTAACAGATATAGGTTTTATCGCATTGTATATAATACCATGATGCAGAAAGGATCCAACATTTGACTGCCACATTTGCAACATTTGACCAGATTGGTAAACTATTGCGCTAAAGAACGCACCGGTCCATAGGATATTGCAACATTTGACTGGACTGGTAAACTATTGCAGCTAAAGAACGCACCGGTCCATAGGATATTGCAACATTTGACCGGACTGGTAAACTATTGCAGCTAAAGAACGCACCGGTCCATAGGATATTGCAACATTTGACCGGACTGGTAAACTTTTGCAGCTAAAGAACGCACCAGTCCATAGGATATTGCAACATTTGACCGGACTGGTAAACTATTGCAGCTAAAGAACGCACTGGTCCATAGGATATTGCAACATTTGACCGGACTGGTAAACTATTGCAGAATATTGCAATACTCACTCGGTTACCCTCCCCATCACACCAATGGTTAATATTAAGGATTATATAGCATGTTCGAAATGATAGTGTGTAGATATAGTTCATAGGTTTAGTAGAGCAAAGAAGTTTAAACATTTCTAGGAGATATTTATTCATTCATTCGGTCAGGTCACTTGACCATATATACTATAACGCCGAAGTAACTCCATTAAATATATACAGAAATGGTATGAATGATCAGCTGATAACGAAAAGTGCGTGATATTTGAAAGATTATACGATATGCCATCCCTTCAGCTTAATATTATCCTCACGTTAGTAAGAGCGACACATCCGAGTTGAATCCTTCTCTAAGCATTTGTATCCGGTGAGGCTTGAAGTACTGCAGGGTGTCGTTGTAGCTCTCCAGAACACGCGTCTTGTCCGACCCTCTCCATATCTCTAGTTTGGTCATCACCACTGTGATGGCGAGCGGCTGAAAGGCCTTAGGGAGGGTGACGGGAAATGCTCAGCCTAGCTGCATGGTGAGTATTGTGTGCCGGTAGTTACACGGTACAGCCACGCAATTGGACGACACGTCATTTATGGGATTTGTAAGAAAAACCTAGCTTGCCATTGTAGTTATTTTTTGAGTTATTGTGTATATCTTTAATGTTCAAAACAAATTACATACCGTCTGTGTATGAATGAACTTTTTCATAATTATTTACTATTAAAAGTTATCCAGAATCTGTGAAATGCTCACAGTATTCGTAATCATGCGTGTTTACAACATCTGCCCGGCAGTTGAGGACGCAGATCCACTAGGCCACCGAGCTCGATGCAAATGTGACAGGATCGCCAATCGGCATGAGCTAATCTTCCCTCCTAGATCCATCAAAAATGCAATTATAAATGTTTCATAAATGAACCTAATTTTGTTTATAGACGGTGCTAAGCTATATAAAATAACTTCACATATGTCTACCGGGAATAGGACAAAAAATCCTTTGCTGAGTGGACAGTTTGGGTAAAAATGTTCTTGGAAGGTGTGGCCTACATGGTGATTTTTTTCAACCGGTGAAATTTTAGTGCGATACTTCAGTTTACTTATCTCAATTGTGTAGCCTGCTCAATTTTATATAATCATTACAATAAATTTTTCTTGACATTTAGAGCGAGTGTTCCGAAGAACGTATTCGAGCAATATGCATGCAAATACGCTAATGGCCCGGCAAGATTGTTTCAGCGAATACTGTCAGTCCCACTGCTTTCATATCATGTATAAAAAGCATAAAACTTTCAGGGTATCGTTTTTGCAATATCTTCTTCCTTACCGCGTTGGTGTGGCTGATCACCTCCGCGCAGTACTGCTTCACAGCTTCGTCACGTGAACCAAGGTGTCTGAAGAGGGACGAGTCGGTCACGACGTGCACCTCTACGTAGCGTTTCAGACCTGTCACGTCCCCTCCGGCGATGTCCAAAGGAGTCCCAACATTTCTTGTAGGCGCTCTGCCCGTGGAGGCTTGGCGCCGCAGCTGGAACCAGTCAGATGACGTTCGCGTTTAAAGGAAACAATTAAGTAGTCATAGGAATAGATGGTGACGAAATGTGCGTATGTAAACAATATGTAACAGATGGCTCAAATGACAGCTGTAAAGCAATAAGCAACTTTTAAAACTGATGAAAGATAACTCCGAATAGATTATACCCACACGATTTGATTTGATTAAATCGGATTAAACTTTCCTTTGCTTATGCAGAAAACAACCGTAAATTGCATTACAATCACGTTCAACTTCATTATGTATTGTAGCGCGTAACAAATAAGGAAATCGATCATGTTAGCAGAAACCATGCGTTGAGCAGCTTGTTTTAATTTTGCTTAGGCTGAAAGTTCATGTGGTGGTCGAAGGCCTTTGCATAGCATCGAAATATTGCTCCAATGATTGTTCTGTCCTGCTCTTATTCATCAATGAGGTAAACTACCTATTAGATTCCGTCACATTAATAAGAGCATCGGTAAACATATCTATCAAATTAACATCGGCTATAACATTTCCTAATTCAATGTTGCCAAATAAATCTATAAATTTTTAAAAGGCGATCCAAAAACAGCATAACCTATTAATTTACAGATTTTTATTATTCTCTTTAAAGAAATGTAGGGATGAAATTACTTAGAGGCTTAACTTGTTACTTAACCTGGTGAACGGGACGACTAACAAACGGGGAGCAGGCTGCAATGATTGAGTGAGTAACGACACAATTAACGAAATTTACATTCCTAACGTGTTTCATTTATTATTGATTTAACATTTATTCATATACATCAAAATATTACAAATTTGGCTAACAATGCAGTATTATGTTGTCGCTTACCTACCCTTCTCAGGGAGGGCTGCTGAAAACCAATTGTATCCCTCAGGTCATCTTGGAATTTTTCGACCACTCCTGTGAGGGGCGATGAGATTTGTATGGATACATTGCAAAAAAGCAATCCGATTTAAAGCATTTGAGCAATGGAATACCTTTGAACATACACAAATTTTAACTACATAATTCTTTTTCATGTACAAAAGTACTTAAGGGTGTTTATCAAGTTCTTAACAAACGCTTGATGGTTGTTCGCCAATAGGAAATACCGAACTTACAATTATTTCTATGGAGCGGAATCCACATTATTGGACTTTTGTGTATATTCCGAAATATTTGAGCGAATAACAGCTATTTTCTTCAAATTACAAGCGTCTCAAAATATAACCCAACACAAACCAAATGTTCACCGAACACCAGGATAATAACTGATCGTTTTTGCTGCAGTGTGCTCGCCAACGGCCGTCAAACTGAATTTCTGCAGCAGGCACAGAATCGTTGGAGTTCATGAAATCATTGGCACGATGAAATCATTGGCACGATAAACGGAATTGGACGTCCACGCAAGCTGCCACTTGCAGATGAGCTTGTCCAAGAAGACTTGAGAAAGAATCCCTCTACTTCAGTTCGTAGAGTCTCGAGAAACCTTAAATTCCAATTAGTACGACCTACAAGATCATGAAAATTGATCTTCATCTAAAACCTTTCAAGTTCCATCGATATTACGAGCTCATCGAGCTGCGCAGAAACAATGTTTGTAATACTGTCGTTATGTTTTGCCCAGCAGCCTCTACACTCGGAAGTTGATATAATTTGAAGAAAAGTGGGTTTCACACATATCCATTGATAAACCCTGAAAATTTGAAGTACTTGTGGAGTGAAAATTCCTTTCTGTACGATGATTTGATGGAACAAGTCGGGAAAAGATAATGGCATGGGCAGTAATAGTGGACGGCAGAGTGCGGCCAAAGCGTGGTTTGAAGATGTCGTAGCAGTTAATTACGAGAAGTACCTTACTCTCCTAAAGAAAAAAAATATGGTCGACGGTTTGATCGGAGAAATTCTACTATCAACAAGACGGGTGCTCCAGCTCTCTGCTCCAACGAGTGTCTCACATTTTTTGGGACAAATGCCCGAAGCGAACACAGCTGCGGAACGAGCCACCCCTTCCCCCGCTGGTAGCTCTGACGGCAGCCCGCTCGACTACCGATTTTGGAGAGAGATAAAATTCATTGTCCACGAACGCAAGCAAACGGTAATTGAGTATCTGTAGAAACTGTGAAGCAAAATCACGACAGAAATGAGCAATGAAAAAGTTGGACGTGCAGTTGTGAAATTTACTATCGTATCGAATCTGAAATTTACTTTTTGTCATATGATTCAATAAGATGTTTAATATCCACTCTATTATAATCTATTCCAAGGATCCAAATTATAAAATGTCATATGATATCGATTTCAGCAAACGTCTATATTGGTAAAAACTGTATAAACACCCTCTAGTGCGCACTATGTTGTTCTTTGTAGACTATAAACGCGAGCCTGCATGTCTACAGTTAGAGATGAGTATTTTTTCTTTATATCATTTTCTCATTTGTAGTATCGACTTACCATTTTTCATTGTATTTCTCAAGGTAAGCCTCTACGTCCATCTTACCACAAGATAAAGAATTTGTCTTGTTCTCATGCGCTGTGATGTTGTTCACGGCTGATGCTGTAGGGTATCGCGTCACTGAACTGCGAGAAAGATTGGAGAATATTACATGTGAATATCAGGTGAACGAATGCTGGGATAGAACACAGGAAATGTCAATCAAAATAATTATTGATATACTCCACAAAATTTAACAGCTCACTTTGTCAAAATCTTATTATTTGTGTCAATCACTTATGAAAAACTTTTCTTCCTGGAAGCACTTTTTTTTCGACGATTAAAAATATAGAATTGTAGGACTATAGTGATAATTGATCATGGCTACAATCGTCATTTAAAATACTTGAATATACCCTTTTTTCCTTGATGAATTCTGAACGTGAGTATGGTTTTGCTCACCTGTTGACTCCCTTTTTCCAATTCTTCGATGTCGCATTGAAGTCCTGCAATGGAAAAATTGATAATAATTACATTCAATGATCTTGTTTATTGCTCACAAAACTATTCTATATTGTCTCAACATATTTTTATGAAGTTCAATCATTTGTTTTGGAGGAATTCAGTCCTCGATTATTTGTTTCTATATCTTCAACGAATTGTGTTGTATCGGTAGCTTTCGTGCAACAAGGTCCAATAATTTCGATTATTAAGTCCTCTACGCAGTGACATTGTTAGTTTACCTTTGAGCGAATAGGTAGACGGGTTTGCCCCATGATCCACTGTAATGCCAAACAACGTCGATTTTTCACTTTAAGAGATAAGGAATCGAAGGCTGTCGTATAGATAATTATATTACCCGCAAAGAGAAGGGGCACCAAGGTAATGTAATATGATACCGAAAGTAACAATGCCAAAGCTCTGCCGATGAATATACTATCAAAGCGAAACAGCACTCTTTTGTCGAGAGAAAAACAATGGATGATCGCAATAAAAACAAACAATGGAGTGCGATCCAATGATGTTGATTTCCGATTTGTACCGTTAGGCACCAGGGTTTCATTCCCCATTGGCGCGATACTGCGTTTCACATAGCAAGTAAATTGAATGGTTTAATTTCGTGGTCTTCATCGTCTTAACAGTTTGGTACTTTGAAACTCTACCTGCCTCAAATATACAAAATAAACATTGATTATTTCATGCAAATTAGTGCAGATGAATACCAACTATCACTTTTTGTTGGGGTTGAACGGTGCCAGGTGGAAATTTTCACAGGTAACACCGAAAAATCAGCGTATTCTAAGAAAATTCTACCAATAGAGATAATACAACGATAACACTCAGGAATGCTCGTGTTGCAGGTGGCTTGGACGGTGACACCGTGTTGGACAATTAACTGTTCATATAAAATCAATTTCAATACTTACTGGTTTGTTCCATCAGGCTTGATTCCATTGTGACACCACATGAATGGCATTCCAGTGCAGGAAATATATCACCAAGATGGAACACAATTTGCCGAGGTAAGTCACAATGTATTTTTACAAGTTAACAAAGCATCACAAAGGTGAAGTGATTGCATCAAAGGTGTGCTGGAATTTTAACACGGGATTGTGAGTGGTCGGTGCTTTAACCATATCTACCCTGGTCACTGAAATGCTTATGAAATTCCGAAACTTGGTTATCCTGGCTGTAAATGTAACGGCGAGGGTCGTTATCGATGTTGAGATCATAATCCAAGAAAAAGCGGGTTGGCTGATTTCGTAACTCCAACGTTATAAGGGAGGTCCAATCCTGTGAGTGACGAGTTTCCTCAGCTTGGCAAATAAATATGAGTATGCCATAGTGGATTAACGTTTCATTTACTTGACAAAGAATTGAATTATACGGAAGTTTCGGAACATTTTTTTTAAATGATGGTAGCCTACGCATCAACTTTATGTGTTATTGCATCTGTTTATACTTGGAATCACTCAAATGATCAATTTCGTGTAGTAGTTGAGAGGGGGAGCGGGTCTGCGTTGCAATATGACATAGATGATACCATTTCTGGCAACATTGTACCCTGCTGATCGTTTCCTGCTGCCGCTCACCTCGTAACGATGGATGCTCCCGATACCACCAACTGAAAATAGATGAAATTTAACATAATAAATATTATGTTTGAGCTTGTAAAGCATTATCGTAAAATACTTCTATGTATCACACTTACCATGTTATGATCAACCTCAGCTAGCAGACGTATACGTCTCAATGTGTATTCAGACATTTCCGTAAAAGTTGAGTCTTTCGCACCGCACGAGAAACAGTGTGGATCTCTAAAACATAGCTTAGGTTACACGGTGGGAAACCTTTCTTTGCGTGTTTTCCGTCACCCTCCATAGTGTTTCTTTTAGCAAACGACAGTTTGCCCCCATATTAGATCACTTGACCGAGAGACGTCTACAAGTGTATGTCATTTGGGCCTGTCTGTTAAAATTAGCAAGCCAGCAATTTATTGCATGGATTCGATAACGGAGAGGGACTGTGTTTCACTCTCATAGCCCATGATAACCTTGCAGCTCTAACGGATTTGGGGAGGAGTCTATGTTTTGCCGTAACGGCTGAATTTACTTGGATGCCAATGACGCACAAGCAGCCGAGAGAGACACGCCCCTCATTGGAGAGTTCCAGCTTCTAGTTCAGTTTAGGCCCACCTCTTTTTTTGAGAGTTTAAGTTATTCGAGTAGTGAGGTGATTGGCATATTACTCTATGTAACAGAACAGCACGGGAGGAGGTTGGGTGCTCTGTTCTGTTCTCTTCACTTATTGTTTTTTTGCGACCTTCACTCAACTTTATTGTACTTCATCATCCACCCACATAACTCAACGATGTTCTCATACCTTCTCATGTTATAGTATCACAATCCTTATTCACGCTCGTTTGAAAAATACCCTGTTTACTTGTTATTGTTTCATTATGCAAAATAATATGATAAAAATACCTTGTCATCACTACACCTTGCTCCAACTTTACCGCATTGAACAACCTTTAAAATTAAAGTTTATAACACTGGTGGGCGGCAGACGTGGAGTTTTGAGTCAAACAAACTAAAGTTAAATTAATCACTGTTAAACAAATTAAATTCATCACTTTAAAACAAAATGCTTCACACACTCCTCTGTTGAGAGACTCGAACGAGCCTATACACCTCTCATGTCACACGCGACCAATTAAAATAAAACCAACATACAATGGGGAGTGACGCAGCCTGGCAAGGAGAACCACAGGGAGGACGGAAAACCGCAACGATGAGGGGCGAACAACAAGGCGACGAGGACCGAGTGCCTGCCCGACTTCTGACCGCGCGTTCATGGCAACCGAGAACGCCCATGGACGGCCGTCTGTCGATTCCTGACTGGCCGACAAAGGACAGCCACATCACAGGATGGACCCTCGCAGCCAGGACGGTTTGTTCTAACAGCCAACGGCCACGACAGCTGGCTGACAGGATTTCACCCGACGCATAGAGGATCATGAGGCCCCTTCGAAACGCGACTTAACTTCTTGAGGAAAAACAAAAACTGTATGTAATTTATAAACATTAGAAGTGAATCAAGAAGTGCATAAAATCAAGTGTGATATATCGCGATTGGCCGTTCTCCCGTAAGAAGTGAAAATAGAGAGTTCATGTAAATAAAAGCAATTACTATTTCCCACACAAAACTTTTCAATAAATCTGTTTCCGAATCCATCAGCATATGAGTCCAAATTCGTTTGAAGTGAATTTAAATAGGTGCGCGCAAATCATTCGACCTGTTGTTCCAGCACTATTCATCGGAATTGTCGCCATGCAAATAATTCAAGAAAAGTGGATTGCGGTGTCGGAAAGTGAAGCATGAAATGCATAGAAAAATATTTTTATTTTCAAAAACTTGAAAAATATGTCAGAAAATGGATAAGAAAAATAAAAACATGAAAATTTATTTATTGATAATTATTAAAATATTGCGCATTTCTGCGGTGTAGTTCATAAGTTCTCTTATGTAGAATATCAGTAAAATTTTTTCGATTGAACGTAGACAACTGGTAATAAGAATTTTGATTTAGTCGATCACTGAAAATATTATCACTGGTTGAAAAATTCCAAACACAATTCATGTGTACCGACTCGTACAATTTTGTTTGATAGGATAAAAAAATACTCCGGCATTCGGTCATTCACCTATAGAATATATTAGGTCCCGTTCTGTGGCAAAGTTCAAACAGTGTCTTGTTTTCCTTTCCAAATTTCAATGTGCCGTAGGTACAAATTTCTATGACCAACTGGTCATGTGACATGTCTAAACATACGACGTGCTCTCATAAATGTTAATATCATTTCGTGTCAGGTCAATTTCGTGTGATGTCGATCAAATTTTCGTGTAGCATTCAGGTCTGCGATAGAAGTGCGGCCATTAATTTCAGGAAATTATAGTTCAAAAGTCAAGATAGTGTTTTCAAACGGGAGTATTACCGTCCGTAAATTTGAGAAATGAGCGTCATGTGATGAGTTAGACGCAAAGTTCAAGTTAGACGCAATGATCACGTTCGACCAAAGCGATATGTGTGTGTGAAACGAGTGAACGCGTGAATAGAAGAATGAATGAGCAAACCTTCACAAACACTACTCAAAACAATGAGAAAACAAAAACGTGCGACGGGTCGGTAAATAAAGGGAGACGGAGGCAAGTCGTTCCCAAACGATAATTCCTGACTCAGGTCAGACGCAGAATACAAAATGGGGAACCGTCTTAGTTTTTCATATTAAAAAACGAGCAAGCGCCCTTTTCTCGGGAGGTGAGAACTGACCTACGAGCAGACAAAACCAATCCAGGTATGCTTGAGTCAGCCTGATTCCGCATACAGTAAACCAGATCAGAATATCTAAATGTCTAGACCAGTCGTGGCCATTGTACGGATAAATGCTTTGAAACAGAGAGGATCGGACAATCCAGTGAACCCCCGGGCGGCCGGTCGAGGTAAACACGTGAAAGTGTACCGGGCATTGTGAATTCAAACCGCTAACTCCAATTTGCCTGATCCAGCCAAACAAAATACACCGCAACAGACGCCCAACACGCGAGAACAAAAAAACACCAAGCATAACACATTAATGCCACAACTTGAATGATTGCCTTCCGATCAAACGTGAAATAAATTGTGTCCGAAATATAAATATTAGAGTGATGCGCATCCAAGTTCAATTTATTGAATACATTAATATTAGAGGTGTAAATACGTAATTTATACTATGTGTGAGGTACAACCTGTCACCTGCGTGTGATTATTACTAAGTCCATAACAATGTGTACGGCAATTAGTCTATAAGTCAAGTCTCCCGCATTTTGTAATTAGCTCACAAGCCTTGTACCTTTTTTGCATGTGTTAGTTCAACGGTACCTCGAACCAATGTACGCTGAAATGAGCAAAATTGTACAATAAATTTAATAGACAGTCTCTATCCCATCGTTCCGTGGCCCCCTGTCAAGCAGGCAAAACGTTGTAAAGATGTGTCCAGTGAATTGGCAAGCAACATTGTTGTAAGCCTTAAGCAAAACATCAATATTCGATAAAAATGTGCATACAGCTCTTCCAGAAATAACAAATATGCAACTATGTCGCCAACACTTGGATCGATTTTTTTTTCACAATTGATCGAACCGTGCAACACATGCCATAACTTTTCATGTTGCAAGCAGTCTGCAGGCTCAGAGAATTACTTTTTTCTCGACATTAAAATGACATTCAAATAACACAACCAATCATCCATACAAAGTAGTTCAAAATATTCAGTCATGCCTAAAAGATCCGAGCACTCCGAATTCCCACGTGGAACCTCTCATTTATAGAAATGACCCGTCGAAGGTGAACTACGCCAGTTCGCCAGAGCAACGCGCTCCGGGTGGTGTCCTGCGACACGCACTGATTTACATTAGCTGAAAGTGGGGACACTTTCCTTCAAATAAAGGGAGGGGGGAGTTCTGACCAACCTCAGCTAGCAGATATATATGTCTCAATGTCTATTCAGACAGTCCAGTAAAGCTTGAGTCTTTCGCACTGCACGAGAAACAGTGTAGGTCTGTCAACCCTAGCTTAGGTTACACGGTGGGAAACCTTTCTTTGAGTATTTCCCATCACCCTCCAAAGGGTTTCTTTAAGCAAACGGTGGTTTCCCCCCATATTAGATTACTTGACCAAGAGACGTCAATAAGCGTATGTCATATGGGCTTGTCTGTTAAATAAGCAATTGGTGGCCGGTAGTCGATAACGAAGAGGGGCCGTGTTTCACTCTCATAGCCCATGGTCACCTTGTAGTGGTAATGGGTTTGTGGAGCAGTCTATGTTTTGCCATAACTACTGAATTTACTTCTATGCCAATGAGGCACAAGCAGCCAAGGGGAAGCCCCTCATTAGAGAGTTCGTGCCTCTATTTCAGTTTAGGCCCGCCTCTTTTTTTGAGAGTTTAAGTTATTCGGGTAGTGAGGTGATTGGGACATCACACTACATAACAGAACAACACGGGAGGAGGGTGGGTGCTCTGTTCTCTGTTCTCTTCGCTTTTTGTTTCGTGAACTTCATTCAACTTTATTGTACTTCAGTATCAACTATTTAACTTTACGATGCTCTCATACCTTCTCTTGTTATAGAATCACAATCATTATCCATGTTCGTTTGAGAAGTACCCTGTTTACTTGGTATTGTTTTATTATGCAATATAAAATGATAAAAATATCTTAGCATTACAATCATGCTCCACCTTTATTGCATTGAACAACCTTTAAAGTTAAAGTCTACAACAAACAAAATAAGTTCCGGTTTGGTGGTTCTGGCCATAAACAAAGCGCCCATTTCTCAATGTCATCATACCTGAAATGAGTTGAATATCATACGCACAGTGGATAGGTGTAACTGTAAACACAAACCCTAAATCCGTTATGAGTCAGTGACGTTCTGTTCTGGGTTTGGTCACCCATGGCCGTGGTGCATACAGTTCTTGAAACTTTTTCAATACAGGGGAAACTTGTCTAAATTAAATGCCACCATAATCAGAGAGAGCCAAACTTAAAAGATATGATGTGATGTTTATGTTTATTGCTACTATCTCAAAAAAATCTAAAAAATACTGCATTTTGAACAGGAATACTATCATAGGAATTCTTCTCGGATGGGTTCCAGTTTCAACAAAGATGATTGCACTATTTTTTTGTAACTTCATTTGAGAATAAACTGTAAATCCAATTTTGAATGCCATCGCCAGACAGAGGCCCGACCGCCTGTGACGTCGATGATGATGATCATCAGAGAAAAAGTGGGAATACATGAGAACGAAGCGAAAAAATAAAGTGCGATAGGAAATTAGTAAAAGGAATGTAAGAATCGCGCTAGCGATTTTTATAGGGTGTTACTTGTAACAAATATTATGTTCACTAAGCTATGCTAGGTTATTAAATATCATCAGATTACTGAATTAGGGAACAATTCTATAACGGTAGCCTAGTATCGGACAACTTTATTTTGTTCCTGGCTCGTCGGGCGTAAACATTGTCGGACAGATTAAACCGACTACTCACATACGCCTGTGGATTTGTAGGTTTCAGACATAGTACACTTTCTCATCAGACTGTCGTACGCATATCCGTTGGTCAGCTTCTTGAAAAATCTGCGCTTTGTCGGTTTCAGACTGACAAATATAAAGAAAACCTATGCGAATAAATTGTGTGATGGACAGGTGACCAATGTTCTATGATAATATTATTACATAGTGAAGTGCATTTGCTTGAGGTGATTGCGCCAGCATTTCACTGGATGGAAAAACACTTGTTCTTTCCGGTTTCGTATTTTTGTGAGACGACGACTCATTTATGAGGGACATGTCTCTGAGTATTGTTTCTCAAATGTCGAAGCTTGACCGAGCAGAAAAAAATTTAATGGCTGAAATTGTATCAAGTTATTGACGTTTTCATCAGTGGCGTTATCCCTGTAAGTTGTGTTGGTGATCAATATAGCTGGTATGTTTGAAAGACTTGAGTCCGTTTTAATTGTGTTGTACTAGCTGTGAGTAAAGGAACCGGTGCAGACTCGAGTTCAGATTTGATTATGGCGTTATATAGTCTTCTCTTCTGCTGCCAGGATATTGTTCTGAAGCGGTTTAAGACATGCAGTTGAACTTTTTGTAAGGTTATCTTTTTTTTAATGAAGTGTGTAACCCATTTTTGTAACTGTCAGTTTTAAAACGTTCACTTCGTTTGCAAAATCGACTGTCGCTAGGCTTACTATGACTTGCTCGTCTTTTTTATTGAACCTAAATAATTTGAGGACATTCTGATTTCACAATTATTTTTCGTAAGAATTTACTCTTTCTATTCCCCATGAAGTTATTCATGGTAGAATTTTCTTCGATCCTTGATAAGCTACTATATGAGTGGTATCATTGGCGTAGGTGAGGTTTATACGCTCTCCGTCCGCGGATGCCGTGTCGTGCGAGGAACAGTGCGAGGAACAGGCCACCTCCCTAAGCGATTCCACTATCTCCAGATTGAATTTGATCCCTATATAGTCACCGGTTACGTCAACAAGTGCCTTCTAACTCATATTCATGCCGATACCATCTCAATCTCCATCACGATTTTTTTGAGGTCCTCCTGCAGCGAACTGAGGTCAGACGAACGTATAATTTTTTTGAGCGTCATCAAGGCTGTATAATTGGAGTTAATTGGTATTTGGCAACCCATTGTTGTGGGCAAAAAAAAATGCGTTGTCACCGTTTTCCCGTCCGTTTTTTCTGTATATACCACTTATAAGTGTTGAGCGAAGAATAAAGAACGTAATTCATGTACTAAGTGTAATGTAGCAATAAAGTAGATATTCAATAGATTTCTCATAAGTTATTCTTACAAGTGGGTTTGTAAACAAAGTGTTCCCTGATGTCCTGACATACTAGTTTCACGAGGGGTTCAGATGCCCGCGTGACCTCAGCTCCCGAAAAAATACGGACAGTTGTTCGATCGCAGCGGCAGTGATGGATAGCGCTCGCCTGTTCGAGTATCGGATACAGATATGTATTCTGACTTAGTTGACGATGTTCTCAGTGTCAGTTGATGCATTTTTAGAATTAGTTGACGTTTCGTCCGCGTTTCAAAAAGGAGCAATCATTGTAACGATGGCATCCTTTCAGAAGGCAGCCAAGCGTAGAATAGAAAGTTACATATCCTCAGAATGTGTCATATAAGATATTTTAACGTATAGCAAACCAAATGTGTATTCCGTAAGATCCAACATTATTATTCAAGTGATACAAATTATTGCACCTTCATACTCACCTTCATCCTCACGAGGTTGCACGGCGTCTAGTCTCTGATAGTGCTCCCACCGAGGACCGTTTTCGAGGGGACTGCTGCTGGCCTCAGCAAGGATGAAGACGATCCCCAACATAGACAAGACACCACAGCAGTCGAATTTGGCAATAGCGGGATGATATCGACACATTGTGGATTTGCATCGATTAGAACGCTTCACTATACCGCTTAATAGACTTTGATGAAATTCCTAAATCTGCCACAAAATGATCGTGTCAATTCATCGCAAAGATGCGTTCAATCTCGTGTAATGAACGAGTCTATCCAACAAGTGTGACTTTAATATGAGGAAACACCGCATGAATGTTCATTCCACTCCAGGGATATCTTTCACTGGACCATACAAACATTGACATTCGAAGCATAGTCAATATTATTGCGCAACCACAATATCATGAACAGCTCGCATAACGAATATGTCTGAATCTCCGCCAATGCTGAAGATGACTTTTATAAACACACACGAGAAGTAGTATCACTAATCAATAAGTGAATAGAATTAGTACATAGATTGAGGAAACTCAACGCTGTGATATTAAGAGATATGCACCGTTCTCTAGTAATTTTTAATAATATTAGTAACAATATTTTTTTGCGATACTGTTGATACGCATAATCTTATTAACAGTGGACTACTGTCACCCTATCTTTCTCACGACACATTTCGCATATTTTCAAGCCATCCGTCACCCGACCCTCTTCGTGCAAGACTAACGCTCAAACGCAACAATCAAACTCCATGGATACAACCCTTATCTGACAATCACCACGTTATCTCAATGACATCTCAAGACAAAGCAGAGCAATACGTCTTATCAGAGGAATACATTCATGCATGGGTCACTGACATTTTAGGCACCTTACATTGTGGCGGGGGTAAAGTCTCAATTAGAGCTATACAGGAAGATATAACAGCGCTACACTACGGGGAAACCGAGATCCGTAGCTATAATTAATGCACTCAATCGGAGTACAGAAACACATGGAAAAAAGTGAGTTCATGAATGATCTGGGCCTACCTTGACAAAATATAAATTACCATACACACACACAGATTTAT
>SDVV010008083.1:0-17392 GCA_016164225.1 Gammarus roeselii | reverse complement strand
TTTTTCAGATTGTAAAAGCAAATAGACAATAATAATGCTTTCTTTACCCAGAACTGTTGCCAAGATAGTAGACTAACACATATCTCAATGAATCTAAATCTGCCTAGTAACGCAGTCGCGTATCATGGCTGAGAAGCATTGCAACTGCTCCTATGATAGCAATAGACAAGCTATAGAAGCAATTTCTTAACAAATGTTTTAAAAAATTAATAAAACTCATAGCAGATGAAAGGAAGAATTATTGTACATAGCTGTTTGGTTGAATTAGAAGCCAAAGATTGAGGAACATCATAGGAATGGAACATACATATTTTTTTCCCATCCATGAACATAAATGGATTTGGGAGATTTTCAACATCCATTCTAATATATGGGATAATTCATGATCGTGAATCCATTTGTCAAGACCGATTTTACCGATTCGCAGCAAATTGACCGACACCGGTGCGAAGCTCACCCCTATCAACATTAAATCCTGTAATACGATCAACAAAGTGGTTGCGTCAGTAGTCCAAGTAAATGATCAACACAAAGGTAGTGTCACAAGTCTAGGAAGACGATCAACAAAGAGGTAACGTCACAAGTCCGCGGAAACAATCAACAAAGAGTCACAGTTCTCCGGAAACGACCAACAAAGAGTCACACTTCTACGGAAACGATCCACAAAAACGTTGAGTAACAATCCCCTGAAACGATCAACAAAGAAGTATCGTCAATAATTTACTAAAACGATTTCCTCAAGTTGACTTGAGTAGTGAGATGCGCTTGTGGTGTTGCAGCGGCGACAGGCTATGGAGCTGAGCAGATGAGATTGGAGCGGCAACAGGCTTTAGAATCGCGAGTTTGGGTCTTTGATTTTGTGTGGCAATAAGCCATGGAGTTATTAAATAGAGCCATTTGTGTTAAGGCCGCAACAGGCAACAGGCTTTCTGGTTTAGTGTTATTTCGTTTTGAGCCGCAAGTTTGAGCCGACGTGTGTTGTCTTTGGGTAGAGGGAAGGCGTATAGCTCTGACGTATAGAGTCAAACGATGCGTTAGAAGCAACCGTCGCTACAACTTGAATAACATCAGCGATCGTAAACCTGTATTGTATTTGCAGTTGAAACGAATGCTCACCTTAAATATTGATAGTTCAAAATTTACTAGTGTTGTTACAATTAAATTTTGGAATATTAAAAATTAAACGGCCTCAAAAATAGGTGTCTAAGTGAACAGTGGTACGAAAAATGGAGTTATAGTACAATGCAACCGGTCATGGAGCTGATGTGTTTAGGCGACATCAAGGTTCGGAACTGAGCGTTGGGGCTATTGATGTTGTGGGTTGGCACAGATTATCTGGGTCAGCTATTGTGGTCAAACACGCACAGTGAGACCAAACAACTTTTGCGATTTCAAGCCCCGATTGAAACGACCACAAACAGCAGTAACGGAATGAGAGAAACTCGCTCCAACAATAATGTCTTTAGAAGAGTTCTGATCTGTTAACACTTCGTAAGCGAAAGGGGATAAGGAAGAAAGTGAGGATATTGTATGGGGAGAGCATCTGTGGCGTATGGGAGGAGAGAAGATCATATGATGGAAGTAGGCTGTTGAGGATATAGCGAGGATGAATTGAGAACATGGATCAAAGATCAAGAAACGAGGGTACAGAACAAATGTGGGAGAGGAAAACAAAGGTGATGTAGAAAGGTTGGAGGACTGACGGATAGAATCAGGAGAGATGATGTGCGAATAAAAACATGTGTGATGAGTGAGCTTGCGATTGAAGAGTTCTTAGGTAGTTCAGTCACATGGATAAAATGGATAAAATGAGATTGAATACAAGGGTGATAAAGCAGAGTGTGAGTGTAAATAGACTTTAAAGAAGACCAATGTATGGGTGGATATATGGTATGAAAAAGGCATTGGTGGAAAGAGGCATCAGCGTGCTTGAAGCGAGAGATGTGAGTAGAGTGTGTTTGCTAAATGACTGTATCGGACGCAGCCCTGAAAAGCCTTACCGCTCGTAGTTGTCTCGTTGACAAACGGGATGGCCCAAGTAGGGACGATTACAAGATTGAAGAAGCAGCATTTCTAAGCTGGTGAAAGCTGTCAGGCCCTGCTGCGGATAATTGCTTCTGAACTCACTCTTGGCGTGAGTGTGTGAACAGCCTCCTTTCCCGACTATTTTGCACGTATGAGGAATATACGACAGTGCAAGAAGCATCACACCATCGGTAGCCCACCTTCTTGGTAAATGCTAACGCGGGACAATATACGACAGTGCGAGAAGCATCACACCATCGGTAGCCCACCTTCTTGGTGAATGCAAACGCGTGACTATATACGACAGTGCGAGAAGCATCACACCATCGGTAGCCCACCTTCTTGGTAAATGCAAACGCGGGACAATATACGACAGTGCGAGAAGCATCACACCATCGGTAGCCCACCTTCTTGGTGGATGCGAACGAGTGACAATTTTATGATGTACATTGACGCTTCATGTTTAAATTAATCCATTGCACCTTGTTTTTTAATAATCCAAATGGAATGAAAAGCTGTTTGAACTTACACATCCTATCTAACGTAGGTGACAAATACACATCAGCCAAACGAGGGTTACCGGAGCTTCCTGCACGGAGTATCCACTTGCGAAACCAAGCGGTCGATTTATTAATGGCTGAGACCAGCCATCACATTGATGCTGAGCGATTGCCGCTTCCCGTTCATGTGAGTCCACGCTTTTGAGAATCAGGGTTTTAGTAAATAAATTATTTGACTTTGCAATAGTATAAAATTTCCCCAAGCTTTGTATTCCTGATAATAAAGGGTCCACTCGCCTCAAATTCATTCTATCTCCCCATCCCCGAACCCAAGTTCCGAAGAGTCCTGTTCCAAGGAATGCCTTTGTTCGCTAAATAACCAATTATCGACCGTTCAGACGATCGTTAAATATGAACATGAACTTCTCTGCCAAGTTTACTACATTGGAAGTTACGTTCCCTCCTACCATGAACAGCCACAATAAGGTCTGTAAACTTCCATGCATTGAATACCTCATTTTCAAAATCTCAGATACAGACAGGTACAGACACTAGGCCGCATAACCCAGAAAGGCGGGTGGCCGCCGGCAAGTCGCACCTCACACCCTCATACGCTCAGACTCACGCAAATTAGCCCTTTTGTGCTAAAAGGTCCGGCCGGTAACCCCGCAACATACACTCTGGGTCACGAGTGCAGTCCGAGGATCCGTTGTCAGCAGCAGGGCCCGACAGTTTTCACTGGTTTACCCCCGCCGCGTCATAATGGTCCTTTTCCCCCCCCCACCCACGACCATCCCGACAACGAGATGCCAAGGGCGGGAAAGCCAATCAGAGTAGCGTCAAAATCAACCATTCACAACCATTCTCACTCACGCCTGTTCATTGCACGCTCTCTCGCTTCTTCCACATTCATGTCTCTCCTTCTTAACGCCTGCTTCACACCTTTCATCAACCCAAACTCCGGTCTACCTCTAGGCCTGCAATCACTCTTTTCACCAATCTCCCTTCATCCATCCTCTCCATGTGCCCGAACCATCTCAGAACACGCGAATCCACTCTGTCCTCCAAATTCTTCACCATCTCTGCTCTGATTCGAACCACGTCGTTGGTTATTCGGTCTCTCAGTGTTACTCCTGCCATGCTCCTCAAACATTTCATCTCGAAAACATTCAACCTTCTTCTCTCCTCTGCTCTCACCCCCCAAGCCTCAGCTCCGTAGAGCACAGTTGGGCCAACAACACCCTCATACAGCCCTCTCTTTGCTTCCATCCCCAACTTCCTACAGCTCATTACACTCTTTAGTGCACCCAGCACTTTACACCCCTCCTTCACCAGCGCCTTCACTTCAGTTTCCTCTAGTTCAGTTTTCTCCACATGGGAGCCCAGATACTTAAAACACTGAACTTCCTCCAAGAGCTCTCCATTAAGAGGAAAACTAATTTTGCTCGCATCGGCAGTCCTCGAGCAGCTCGTCACTTTACTCTTACCCACGTTCACTCAAAATCTCAATCTCTTTTAATGTACGAGAACATCTCTACTGAAATTTATGCATGGTAAACTGTAACGTCTCTTCATTGTCTGAAGTCTCTGAAGGAAAAATTATTGTTGGGTAACGGTAGGTTGAATCTAATCCAAATCTCCAATTATCCGAGCTCGCTACTGCGGATGTTAAGCCGTCCGAGGAGTCGAGACCACGAGCCAGGCTGGTAATTTATTGCACTAATAAGCTGACACATTGTACTGCAAAGGTGATACCTGGAACTGTTAAAAAGAGGCAAGGCCCTGATAAGGAGACGTATGGCACTGATAAAGAAACGTGCGGTAATGTGAGGGAGACTTAGACCAAACATGAGCTAGACGTATACTTGGCATTTCCTTCGCTATCCCTATATTGCCAAAACTGAGCGGTTCCTTGAAATTTAATTATTACTTGAAGTATAATTTTGCGAATATTTTGAAGTCTTCTGTGTCCAACGGCTGACGTCAACATACGAAATAGATTTTGGCGCTTGCACAAATTTTAATGTTGGCAAACTTGCAGGAACGGCAAGAGAAAATAAGGGGAATGGAGTCGAAAGATCTGTGTCTATCTGAAACTTATATACATGATTATCAGAAAGGAAGATTGACGTTTTTTTCGCCAGCTGAGACGAAGTTACAAGGGAAGAGTGGTGTGAGTTTTATGGGAGAAATGGAAGAAAGTCGGGGGTGGAGGTAGGTAGAGCTCAAGAAGGTGTGGCGTTTATATTGAGTGACTTGCTTACATTACGGAGTGGGCAATCTAAAAACCTCTGTGCCGTTACACCAATACTGTTGCAGTGCCGTTACACCAATACTGTTGAAGAGAGTAAACTACACCAAATTGTGTAGTTTACTCTCTTATAAGTTGGATCTATATTTTTCGATTGGATAAATTATTCTACTTCTGTATACGCTTTGAATGAGTAGTATGAAAGACGAGGAAGTTCATTTACTCCGTTCCTGAAGGAATAACATTCATGCAATAATACATTCGTGATTTTTTGGTCAGAGGTAATGTCCGAAATCAGGGTCAGCAGCAGGGTAACGGTTGCTGATTTTCCTCTGTTGCGTCATAGTAACCGAGCCATAATCCCGTCCACGACCATCCCGTTTCTCAACGAGACGCCAAGGGCCGGAAAGCACAACAGGACAGCGTCAAAACGTATCCAATCACAATAATTCACCACTCACGCCTATCCATTGCGCGCTTTCACGCTACCTTTCACTTATGTCTCTCCTTCAAAACGCCTTTTTCACGCCATCCACCTACTCAAATTTCAGTCAACCTCTAGGTCTACGTCATCCTGTTCACCGATCCCCCATCATTCATCCTCACCGTTGGCATTAACCATTTCAGTAAACGTGAATCTACTCTGTCCTCTAACTTCTTCACCAATTCCGTTCTAATTCAAACAATGTCGTAATTGATTCCATTAATCAGCGGAAATTCAAACATTGCTCTCAAACATTTCATTCGGAAAACATTCAACCTTATTCTCTTTTCTGTACTCGCCCTACACGTCGTCGCCACGTCGAACACAATTGGGACACCCACCCCAACAAACAACCTTCTCGTTACTTCCATGCCAAACGTTCTAGAGCTCATTTCACTCCTCAATTCTCCCAAAACTTTATGCCCTTCCTTCACACGAGATCTTACCGCAGTGTCCACTGGTTCAATCGTCTCTACATGAGAGACTTGGAACTTGAAACATTGAACTTCCTCCAATAACTTTTCATTGTGGAGGACACTAATTCTGCTAGCATCGACATTCCTTGAACTTACCATTACTTTATTGTTACGTACGTTAATTTGCAGCTTCCTCCTCTCACACACTCTACATAGCTTTAACACTAGCCGCCTACACAACTCCTCCCTCGAATCTGCCATCAGTGCCGTATTATCTGCAAACAGCAACTGACGAAACTGCAAACTCCGCACATTTTCTCCCAACAGCTCTTACCCTCAACCCATTACACTCAGGTTCAACTCCCTTACCACTCCATCCAAGTATGGATTGAACAGCCGATGACGACGTAACTCGACCTTGTCGCAATCCCGCTTTCATTGCAAACCAACCCCTCACCTCGCTGTCAACTCTGACGCATGCTCTGCTGCCAACATACCAACTGCACCGCTTTCAGTTTATATCCGCCTACTCCGAGCAAACGCAGCACACCATTTAATACCTCTCTTTTGGAAGCTTTTTCCATATCCATGAAGGCCCAGACCTCATTCCTCCCCATCGCCAGGTACTTCTCACAGATTTGTCTAACTACCGACCGAACCATCCGTACTGTCTTCAATCTTCTTGATTAGCACTCTCCAATACAACTTACCGATAACACATAACAACCGATACCTCTCAACGAGTAGCATTATCTTTTCTCTCCTATTCCACTATAAAGCGGATCAATGTAAGCACTGCGTCACTCAATCAGCACCACGCTCTACCCAAAACACAGATTCAGTAGCCCCACCAGTCATTCGACTATCGTTACCTCACCCCTCTTCAGGCACTTAACCGTTACGCCGCCCAAAGCAGGGGCTCTCCCTGCTCGATTCAGCTCTACAACCTTCTGCACCTGCTCCTTTGTAATGTTCGCATCAAGTCCCGTTCATAAAGCCGGCATTTGACCACCTACAGTCAAAGCTACAATGTCAGCCTCTCTGACATTCTCATACTCAACAACTCATCAAAATAGTCGTTTTCCTCTTCCGTACATCACCAGTCTAAAACAACAAAATATTGTTCTCCTCAAAATAATGTCACAACCTCACTCCCTAACTGGCATACAGCTCTACCTATGTTCTCTTCTCACTATAATTCTCATATACCTCCACGGACCTCAATTGCAACGTCTCCACAAATGCTCTTCAATTCTGCGCTACCGCCAGTTTAACCTCCTCATCCCTCCACTCGCAGTCCTTCGTCCTACACCCGCCCACAACACTATTTTTTCTCGCACATCTTAACAACGCATGTCTAAGCGTCTTCAATTCTTCTTTTGCATTACTTAGGCCTTCCCTTCTCCCATTGTCATAATCCTTCCTCAACGACTGCTGGAACTCTTCAGCTCTGTTCGCCACATTCAGTTCACTCACCTGCAGTACCTCTCTTCCTCCACTAACTCTTTTGTTCCCTTTCCATGTCTGCACCGCTCTTAATCTTCCTCCCAACCGTAGATGGCCAAACTTTCCTCCACCCTCCCCTTTCAACTCCCACACATATAACAGCATACATACCACTCTCTTCGAAATCAGCACGAAATCCTCAGTTCTCTTTCCACCACTGCACCATGGGCAATCCTTACACGTGTGTGATTGTGGATGTCTTGCTTCTTGAACAATCCGGCTCCTCGCTGAAACCTATCAGGTTCCCTCTACAGTCATTTTGTCCGGGAACACCATACCTCCCGACCACATTTTCCGCCGCTACATCTATCATCCTCACATTGATTTCACCGAGATCAACCACGTTGTATTGACCTCAAAAATTATCAATACACTCATTCAGGTTAATTCAAAATTGCTCCCTCTTCTGGAAAGAAGACGTCGAGGGAAGGATGAAGAGTCGCGTAGAGAGGAGTGAATGAAGGGTGTATGGTGTTAGTGGCACTAAATGGTGTGATGAAGTGCATTTCCCTGTATATGGAAGAAAAGAGACGCCTGAATGAGTAGGAAATTGCTCCTTTCACATGGAGTGAAATCTGTTGGGAGAAGAAAGTTAAATCCATTTAAGTCGAAATGTTAGGGAACTTTCGCAGGAGTGACGCGTCTGGATGGGAACATGAACAACGATGTTCGACTCTGAACGGCGGTGGTGAGTGAGCTGGCAGCTGGAGAAGATGACAGAGTTCTCAGAAACTTCGCGGCAGCTAAAGAAGATGGCAGAGTTCTCAGAAAGCTTGCGGCAGCTGGAGAAGATGACAGAGTTCTCAGAAACTTTGCGGCAGCTAAAGAAGATGACAGAGTTCTCAGAAAGCTTGCGGCAACTGGAGAAGATGACAGAGTTCTCAGAAACTTCGCGGCAGCTAAAGAAGATGACAGAGTTCTTAGGTAGTTCATGGCAGCTGGAGAAGATGACAGAGTTCTTAGGTAGTTCATGACAGCTGAAGAAGACGACAGAATTCTCAATTACTTCGCGGCAGCTGAAGAAGATAACAGTTTTCTCAAGTAGTTCGAGGCAGCTGGAGAAGATAACAGACTCTCAGTTAGTTCGTGTTAGCTGGTGTACTTAAGTGAGTTCTGACTCGGTTTGGACATTTGAAGAGAATGGATGAAGGGAGATTGTGATGAATATTGATGTAAGTGGACCGAGAGTCAGAGGATGATCAAAATATGATGGGATGGATGAAATGAAGACTTTGCAAGATACCCTGGGCATTAGTACGGGGAAGCGAAACAGCCTGCAAGAGAATGATGTCAGTGGAGAACGATTGTGGATAGTTGAGTTCGCCCAACCTTTGCCGAGACTTTCTGGTTGCATTTTATGGACAAAAGATTATCCCCGTTTGGGTTATAACGGTATTTCTATGAGAAATATGATGTTCCTTTCATGGACGCAAGTTGGTCTCCTTTTGGGCTAAATGCTATTGTCTATGAGGGCATGGTATCCTTTTCTCACCCATCCGTGTCTCCTTGTCTCGCGTGTCTCTTCACATTGCTCACTGTAGTGTCGTATGACATCATCAGAGATCAACGAACCCGCAAGGATATCCCCCGTTTCTTGGGGCGATGTTGGCTGATGAAAGTTGAAATCAGGTGTGCGAGCAACAGCGGTTAGAGATGATATATTACAGATCCGGTTGAGAGGATACATGTGCCTTTTTGTGACATCGTGCGTCATGTGACTAGCTAATGACGGGGAGGGAAATTATTTTCATTCAAAAATCAAAGCCATCTTCATGAATACGAAACGTGAAAACAAGAACCGACGCCGAATTTACATTCTGTTCTGACCGTTTTTATTCTGTTTGTCCGTTAATTGTGTTCTTCTTTTTTGTTAGTCAATTAATTGCTGTTTTCCTTCTTGTGTTTCCATCACGGGTGTTTTCCTTCTTTTTCTTACATCGACGGGTGCCCTCTCTTCCTGCTGGACAATGAACTGGTGTATTTTTTCCCTTCTTGTTTGCCGATCACTGGTTGTGAGTTTTTCCTTCTTGATTGGCAATCAGCGGACACTTTGTGATGTCTGTCTCGTGTTTTCAAGAAACTGCCCAAAAAAACACTAATTTTGAAAGCGCCACAATCCGCTGCCAATTCTGACGAGTTTGATTTGAGCTTCACAAGCTCGACTTTTGACGGTGGAATCAAGTAAGAAAAGATGAAGCCCGTCATGTTTAGTTGTTCAATGGATTGAGGAAGTTAGCCTATAGAGCCACTACATTAATGACGGCTGCTTCCAATTTCGGAGCCTATGTTTCTCCGTCCTTATTATTGAGAAATATTTTGATTAATTTTAACCACATTTTCCAGGCCAAAATTTGTTCTGTATTCAATAACTATGGATAATATCTTCAAATTAGTAGACGATAATATCTTCAAATGAATAGACGATAATGTCTACAAATGAATAGACGATAATATCTTGAAATGAATAGACGATAATATCTTCAATTGAATAGACGATAATATCTTCAAATGAATAGACGATAATATCTTCAGATTAATAGATGAATGTCAATGTAGATGAGGAAAAGAATTATTCACTACTATATGCGGTGTTTGGTTCAATCAATGATGATATACAAGAAAAATAAATAATGAAATATAAAAAAAGAATAAAAGCTTAAGTTAGCAAGTGTTCCTACATTTATCACCATACGCCAAGTAGCACTGCAGTTTGTTTGGGAGCTTTTTTACGGACAGTACTTTTCAAGAACGTATTTTCTTTCATTTGACTTATAACATAATTTTTGCTGTCGGTCAAGTGCACACGTGGATGCAGTTCAAGGACCGTTAATGCAATCCTTTACTTAGCCTATGTACTGAATACCTATCTATATCATGTTCCATGTACTGAAGAGTAGTGACTAAAAGTCTATATCATGTTCCATGTACTGAAGAGCAGTGACTAAAAGTCTAAATCTTGTTCCATGCACTGAAGAGTGGTGACTACAAGTCCGTATCATGTTCCATGTACTGAAGAATAGTTACTAAAAGTCTATATCATGTTCCATGCACTGAAGAGTAGTGACTAAAAGTCTATATCATGTACCATGTACTGAAGAGCAGTGACTAAAAGTTTATATCATGTTCCATGTGATGAAGAGTAGTGACTAAAAGTCTATATCATGTACCATGTACTGAAGAGTAGTGACTAAAAGTCAAAATCTTGTTCCATGCACTGAAGAGTGGTGACTACAAGTCCGTATCATGTTCCATGTACTGAAGAATAGTTACTAAAAGTCTATATCATGTTCCATGCACTGAAGAGTAGTGACTAAAAGTCTATATCATGTACCATGTACTGAAGAGCAGTGACTAAAAGTTTATATCATGTTCCATGTGATGAAGAGTAGTGACTAAAAGTCTATATCATGTACCATGTACTGAAGAGTAGTGACTAAAAGTCAAAATCTTGTTCCATGCACTGAAGAGTGGTGACTACAAGTCCGTATCATGTTCCATGTACTGAAGAATAGTTACTAAAAGTCTATATCATGTTCCATGCACTGAAGAGTAGTGACTAAAAGTCTATATCATGTACCATGTACTGAAGAGTAGTGACTAAAAGTCTAAATCTTGTTACATGCACTGAAGAGTGGTGACTACAAGTCCGTATCATGTTCCATGTACTGAAGAATAGTTACTAAAAGTCTATATCATGTTCCATGCACTGAGGAGTAGTGGAAGGAGGGCGGAAAGTGAAGGGTGGTGAGGAGAGTAGCCAGGATAGAGGGGAAGAAGAGTTGGAAAAAAGAGCGGGGAGATCAGTGGGACGGGAGGGCGATGGGAGTGTGAAGGTGAAGGATTAGGAAGAGTAGAGTAATGGAAGGACCAGGGAGGACAGTAGAAAGGAACCTCAGAGGAAGAAGAGTGAGAAAGGAGGGCGGGGAAACCAGTGTGTTTTGTCAGAATAGACATTTTCTGTATGTGCACAGATGATACTATTGTAAATAATATTTCGCTCCATGTAATCCGAACCGGCGGCCCCTAGAGATGAGCTGTGACGAATTCAAATTGAACTCTCGTTTTCAGTAATTCAAGAAGCATAGTTGATAATGAAGTTTCATGTCTTATGTTTACGAATTTATCTATTTCCTAAAAAAATTGAAAACTCATTGCCAGACGATATAAATAAATGATCTAGTAATAATAATAGTAATAATGTGAATATAGGATGTCGTAGGAGGGCTGGAATGAAAGTGGAAAAGGGAAGGCGAGGAGGAAATCTGTTAGTCAAGAATTGAGAGAAGAGTGAGAAGGTGACGGCCTGTGTTGACAATGTGCTTGGGAAAGATGAAGAAGGATAGGAAAAAGAGGAGGAATGGCAGTGAGAAGGGGAGGGCGTTCAGGAGAAGGGGAAGTGGAGGGTGGGGAAGAGAGCAGAAAGGGTAGGGTGAGGAGATGGGCTTGGAGGATGTGGTGAAACGAGGGTAATGGAAAAAATAAATAAGAAGTGCGTGAGGAACGAATGACAGCGTGGACGGCCAGTGAGAGGATTGTTCATAAAGGGTGTGTGAGTAGCAAAGATTTTTTTCGTATCCCATTAACACCTGAGTAATTTATGTATTTTTCTGCACATGGTAATAAAACAACTACAAATTAGGGACATACAGTATACGTTACATCGCAATGAATTTACTCAGGATTCACAGTTCAGCTTCAAAGGGTCCACCATTTTTCTCAACACACAATGACACTTTGCGGCGGAGTTTCCTCAGCTCGGCGCTGTCGAACTTCCTACATTGATGTATCGGTTTGGTTCATAATTCCCATAAAATCAGCCAAAGTATTGCTTTTTCACGAGCAATCACAGCAGGCATTCCGCCTCGGAGCTATCGTAGCTGCCTCAAGCATCATCGTTTATCAGACTCATATATTAAATGGAGCACAGCTACTCGTGATTAGCGGACGAGGATGGCGGCAGTTTCTTATGCTGAACAACCTCCTGCCCTTTGGGCTAACCTCACGTAAGGATCAGAAAAATATAACTGTATAGAAAATCCTCGCAATGTACAGCATTCTACCCAGATCAATTGTTGGAGGGGTGGTTATATGAATAAATCAATCAATATGAAATCATATAAATGTTTTTAGAAAAAAATACATAGGCTGATCAAGGCGTCTAGCAGCACGGGTGACTAGGCATAACAGCCCAACGTGGCTTAAAATGATATATACAACTGACGGATTAACATAAAAAAAAGTTCTCACGACAACGAATGAAACGCTGAAACAAAATCACTATATGGCTTACAATGACCTATAAATAGTTCAGTACGTTTTCAATACACATCCTGCAAGACGATGACGTATATAATTCGAGTCATCCACGCCTTTTACGATTTTAGGTGGGTTGGTGCTATTGAAGGAAAGGGTCAAGGGTCCGTAGCATCGTAGCAAATCTCGCAGTGCACCCGCGTTGGATGTTTTTGTAGTTCTGAAGTTGGTTTACACCTGTCGTCGTGATGGGCTACGCTGTGACGTTGACACGTGCGTGTCTACGAGAAGATCTGTAGAAATATGGTGGACTAGAGTTTTATTTCAATAAGATTGTCGAGAAGGTCTATTGCAGTTAGGTTGACGAGAAAGGTCTATAGCAATATGGTTAATGTGAAGGTCTATTGCAATAATGTTGATGAGAAGGTCTATCGTACTACGGTTGACGATCTGATATATAGCAACAAGGTTGACGACGAGGGAAGGCGAGAAGGCATGTTTTACAGGATGTCACGCGGTGAAATAGGGCTCATATGACGTTAATCAAGCCTCGACTAAGCCAAATGATCAAGCCTATATAGGTTTTCTAACAGGAGCAGTTGATACGTCATGATGCAACGATTGACCAGATATAACCATATGCCATGATTATCTTACAAGAAAGTGTATCATATGATACAAGGTTTCGGACGCTCCCCTACGAATCGATACATCAGCGTATTTCGAGAACTTCCAACTAACGCACACGTTTTAAACGTTGTCTAGCTTTCTAATAACTGAATCCATTCATTATTACATAGACGTCCCCGGATGCAGCAGATACGCGCGTCTTGTCTCTTCAGACTGAAGCATTCGGGACGGCTCTAGCATTTTCTAGTTGGCTAAACGCAGGTTCAAAGTTCTCAAAGGTGGGGAACAAGCGACAAGTTTCTGTCTAATTGCGTAACAATATTATATATGGTGGGAATACAATTTGGGGATAATAATATTAAGAGTATAATAAATCAAGAGGAGTTACTATGGGCGTTGGATATTTGTGCCTCTTAGTTAGTCCTAGTAAGAGGTGTGAAGTATTATGGCCACTAAGCTATTAATCAAGTGGACTTGGGTCAGGAATGTGGGCTGGTCACGTACGAATGGAACGACAACTAATCAATCTTCGTTGAAATGTCTGAGGAAATAGTGATCAACCGTCGAACTTATCGTTCGTGGTCAGCGTCCTGACCTTAGTCCACTAGAGAACCGGTCCAGGGGTGAATTCTACATTGTGAGTGCTCATGATACACTAAAACTATATATGATTTGAAGAGTTTAGTGAACGAGACAGCAGCAACATTGGAGGGAGGTTGAGTACGTCGAACAGTGTTCAGCCTACACCGCAAAGTGTCGTTCGTTTCTTAAGAAAATGCTGGACAGTTTGAGGCTGAACTGTAAATCCTTAGTAAATTTGTTTTAATTAAATCTAAAAATTTCTCATTCAGCTACGTCATATTGTCCCACACAGCAAACAGGCCCGATTTCAAAGTAAGTGCAGTCAGATACCATGTTGTATTGTGATCTCAATGCTTAGTCCATTACCAATCAAACGTTTCTTTCATTTTAAACATTACTTCCGTAAAGATAGATTGTCAGTTGATTGAATGAGTTCCTTGGGAGGGTAACTTAAATCATGGCTGCATTTTCAATAGACTAAAATCAAAAATCTCAAGGAACTGTTCCAGTGTATAGGGACTTGAATCATGACTCATGACTCTTGATTCGTAGACAAATATCTAATATTGGTACATTACAGTTCGATTTCTCACAAGCGGAAGATTCAAGGTAAGGTACTTAGAGACCTTTCCTAACTACTATATGAAGTCTGTCTCTCAGCACCTGCCCATAGAATGGAGGGGTTGATCATTTGACCACTTTACCACCGATAAAGTTATGATGTGATAACTGGTAGGTTGCAGTGGTGCCCTGCGTTCACCTGCCCGGCTTACGAGCTCCTACACTCTTAGTTAGCATTTTATAACACGTATACAAAAACTGTCTGACATGGCGCAGTGACAACGCGGTAAAACCTTAAATTCCATACAAATTTACAAAATGCTTTGTTATGAATAGTGCTATCCAGGAGTATAGGAACTCTCCATGTATTTTGGCCAATTTAGTGCCTGATTAAGTGTGAAAAATAGTGTAAATTGGATAGGCATGGTCAAACATTAGTCCTAATTGTGACGCAATGATCGCAAAACCCGACATTCTTTCCACAGAGAATGAGAAATGTTTAAAGAGGCTCTGAACTGTCCAATAAATCCAACTTCGTTCGATAATTTTGAAGTTCATCATTACCTACGTCTACTGACAGAATTAATTCCGTCTCTTCAGAAGATATTGAAGCATAACAATAATTACTTGTTCAGTGTTCGATTGTTTTTGTTCACACTCTTCGCAGTACTAATACCAATTCAATTTTGTTGGCAGAACTGGCTTCACAGCAACGCCGATGAAAAATAAGATTTTTTTTCCAGATTCAATAACACAAACTAATTTGATTTTTTTTGCAGATTATAACCGTTACGATAATGTCATGAATATTACTTGTACTAACTACGTATGCGATAAACCGAGGAATGCGCGTTGTTTTTCTGTTCTCCAGCAGTGATTCAAACAACCTGCAATATGAGATTCCAGAATCCTAACACCAGGCTTTACAGTGACCCGTACTAGTTCTTTATCTCGATCTTTACCCTGGTCAAAAGCAGTTTCGATGATGAAATGTATTGACTTGTATTCAGATTTCATTGTGAAAACTTTGCAGTGGTCATTAAAATGTCTATACCACATGTAAAAAATATATATTTGATTTGTTAAAATGCTTTAACAACGAATTTGCCAAGTACGACAATACAGTCAAGCAGACAAGGTTAGAGTCCTGCGCCGTACTGGAGCTCAGAAATGCAAATGCTACAATATAAAATGCACATGTGTATGGCACGCGGAATGGGTGGCAGTTTTCACAAAGCAATTACAAAGTTCTGGATTGCAAACATAATTGCAAGCATAACAGGAATTCATCCCCCCAAAAAATGTATAAAAAATATTTCACAGGGTATGGAGGCACTTCTTCTTTGCTGCATACTCAATTTTTCCCCTATTGACACGAATATTGTCACCTATATTATTTCACTCTCATTGATGATAAATATATAAATAATATCAGCAAACACTCATATTTATTGAATATACATGATTTGGACAGCAGCCTCCTCTAACACGACTTGATGTGATTGTAACAAATTATCCTACCAGTAAACTCTAGTTGTTAGCCATCAAAATATCCTCTGCATTGGAATTCATTAGCGCCTATTCTTGTCCTGAAAGGAAAATTATTGGGAGAGAAGCGCAAAAGTTAACAGGAATATTGAAGAATAAGTGTCGTGTCCAGGTAGCAACACAAATCGTCAACTCTATTTTTTCGAACACGTTACGTTTGGAGAGAAATGTGAAACAGTGCAGTGTGACAATATATGAGTGTCACTAAATTATTTAGTATGCGCGGAATTTTTATCAAATAATTATATATTATAACGAAATTAGAAACATAACATTTGTTGGAGATTTGGAATAAGACACTTTCAAAGGGTCAGTATTATATAAGTGTGTGCTTTCAGTGTCCTCCATATGTCAGCTTGCAAAACTCTGATCGTCTAAATTGCCCAAACTGTACCATTAATGAGCTTAAGCGTCCGCTTTACTAATTTTATTTGAACCTTAATTTTTCATTCCAAGAACTTCTTAAGCGTAGGCAACAACTTCTTCATCTTATATTTAGCACCGTGGAGAACAAAAATAAGTCCTCAACGGACCCTCATAACCAAATCTCTGGATCAGTCCACGAAACGCGTTAATACTCTGAACATTTGTCCCTAGTCATTCCCATAATTGAAGACTATGAAATCTCTTTGTTCCCTAGTGAAGAGTGAGTCATTCCTAAGAATCATCTAAGGAGGGCGGTACCCAGTCATTTGTCATTTCGCTCAATGCTTTCACTCATAAATGAATGACTGTTGCAAAGCTACGATTGCTTTTGCTGCCATGCAAATGTTCATCAAATGACGTATTATGTATACAAGCACTTCATGCATGAAAGTGTTGCAATTGACGGAGAAGCTATCTCTTTTCGTGACACTCTTTTTAAATCATTTAGTAGTTTATGACGCAATGATCGAAGCAATGGTCGTGGTACTTTTCCACCTGCGACAGTCCAAACAGTAACAGTGCTACCTGAAAAGAGGTCAATCGACAGGACGCGTTTAGTTTGTCACAGCCCTGCAATGATACCACCAGCAACAACCTAAACAGTACCACACTGCCTGACAGAGGTCAATCACCAAGACGGTTCGTTTAGTGTGGCGCAGTCCTGCAGTGATACCACACGTGACATCACCCGCGCTGCCCGACAGCGGTCAACAGACAGAACGGGTCATTTTCCAAATGAGAGACAACTTTGGTGCACTATCAGACGAGAAGTTTCTTTCCCTTCGCTGCTTGGTGCTCCCAAGTAGGGAATATTGGCAGCGTAGGCAACTTTTGGGACCGATATTAAGCTGATGCCACAGCTTCCTTGAATTTGAATGAAGGGAAAATTTCCATGGAATTCGAAATGTAACAGAGAAAATGTTCTGTTATTCGCAATGGGGCGTCTGAACGATGAAATAAATTTACAGACCGCTCGGTGGCCGAGTGGGTAGCGTGTCGGGCTCTCCTCACAACACACGTCCATTGGGAGCTGGAGATTGAAGGTTCGCGCCTACCTGACCTTCAGTGAGACATTCTGGCCGGTGTCTTAAATGGTTAAAGGCCAGCTCATAAACGCCGTGGGTAAAAAAGGCTATCAAGTGGCTAATTCCTGGAAAACTTTTGAATCATAGTCAAACCTAATCAATATATTTTAGCTCTTTACATATAT